>PVJC01004959.1:0-40000 GCA_004026665.1 Murina feae
AAAAAATTTAGAAAGATTTTCACAGAACCATAAAATTATCAGTGCTGTCTTAGTAAGCTTGCTTGGGCTTTTAAAACAAAATATGATACAAAAAAACAACACACAACACAAACTATGATAGACTTGGTGGCTTATAAACAACAGACATTTATTTCTCACGGTTCTGGGGACTGGGAAGTTCAAGATCAAGATGCCAGCAGATTCCCGTGTCTGGTGAGGCCTCAGTTCCTGGTTCATCAGTGGTTCTCCCATGTCCTCATTTAGTGGGAGTGACAAGGGAACTCTCTGGAGTCTCTTTTATACGGGAATAAAACTATTTATGATAGTTATACCCTTTTTATTTATCACCTCTCGAAGGTCCTACCTCCAGATATCATCATATCGAGGATTAGGTTTTAATATATGAATTTTGGTGAACCACAACATTCAGTCTATAGTAACACAAAGCAAAAAGTTATGTAAATCATATTGTCAGTCATCAGTCTTTTCCCCTCAAAGCCATGTACAACTTTTCAATTCATTTAAGAATATATTTTTTACCTCTCTGTAATGGATATGTAAGCAGCTTTTACTGGGACCTTTGGGCTCAAGAAACTTATAATTTGGTGTTTTGTTTCATCAAAATTTTACTCTGTGTGTGTGTGAATGTGTGTGTGTTTTCTCCACCCTGAAGGGGAGAATTCTTACATTTAAATTTATTCTATATCAATAAGGTCTGCTGGCTTAACCTGAACTTCGTGATTTATAGTACAGCTGTGTGATTTTGGTTTGGAGAAGATGCTATAATATGGGCATTGACATTTATACTCTGTACCATATGTTCATTTTACACTCAGTTCATGGAAAGTATTTGAGAGTGCAACCACTTTTAGGCTCACCTTTGTTTGTAGCTTTGCTTCTGAGATTGAACATCTGCTTACAACTGCCTTGCCCAAAGGAGGCAAGTGCTTAGGTTAAGAATTCGGGCTAACCTTGCCTGTGTGGCTCAGCAGTTGAGCATAAACCTATGAACCAGGAGGTCATGGTTTCATTCCAGGTCAGGGCACATGCCCAAGTTGCAGGCTCAATCCCCAGTTGAGGGTGTGTGTGTGTGTGTGTGTGTGTGTGTGTGTGTGTGTAGAAGGCAATTGATCAATGATTCTTTCTCATCATTGATGTTTCTATCTCTCTCTCCCTCTCTCTTGCTGTCTGAAATAAATTAATCCTACATAATAAAGAGGGAATATGCTAATTGACCATCATGCCCTCACAAGATGGCAACGCCCACATCCAATAAAGAGGGAATATGCTAATTGACTGTCATGCTCTTACAAAGATTGTGATGCCCACAGCCACAAGATGGTGATGCCCAGTCCCCTCAACCCCACTTCATCCAGCTGGAGTCCCCCAGTCCTCTCAGCCTTACTGGGGGGTGGTAGGCACCATGTGCCTCATCTAACTGGAGTTCCCCAGTCCCCTCAGCCCCACAAGTGAAAGCAGTTGGGGGCAATTGGGCTGGCAGGGGAGGGCAATTGGGGATGATCATGCTGGCAGGGGAGCAGTTAGGCGTTAATCAGGCCAGCAGGGGAGCAGTTAGGGGGCTATCAGACTGGCAGGCAGAGTGGTCAGGGGCAATCAGGCATCAGGCAGGTGAATGATTAGGAGCCATCAGTCTCAGATTGTGAGAGGGATGTCCAACTGCAGTCAGACATTCCCTGAGGGGTCCCAGATTAGAGAGGGTGCATGCTGGGCTGAGAGACACCCCTTCCTACCTGTGCACAAATTTTATGCACTGGGCCTCTAGTATATATAAAATTCAGGCTACACAGTCAGTATACCTGGGCTCAAATCTTCAGCAGTCCTGTAATGTACTTAGGTGGGTTATTTAACCCCTCCCTGTCTAAGATCTCTCCTCTGCAAAATGGAAGTAGCAATATGGTAAGTCTCCTCCATTACACTGTAAATTTAGTCAAAATATTGAATCAAGTAAAATGCAATGGCCTGCTTTTGTGAGATTAATAAAATGAAAATGTGGGCAAATGCAGGAAGAGTTCCTCGGACAGGCAAGAGAGAGTCCTATTTTTCAATTGGACTTATCATCACCCTAGATCTCTGTGTACCTGTCCTCTCATTTGCCCATGTTGAGAATACACTGAGAAATTTACAGTTGTTCTCTAAGGACTTGGGAGGCTATTAACAGCTTTTCAGAAAAGCAGAAACATATTTTACCACCAGCCTTCAGGTCACTTTTTGTGACCTTAAGCATGGCTGCATGAAATAGACTGAATAAGGGGTAACCAAGAGTGGAAATTTTCTTTTTACACAACATTGACTATTTCCTTCTCTTCCTACTCTGTCTTTTCAGGAATAAATGACAGGCTTTGTTGCTTTAATTACTATGTATATTAGAATAATCTCCAATGCACAGCAATTAAAAAACTTTAAAAATTCATCATATTTAGTTTCTTATTCTTGAACTTTTACAAAGATCAGGTCTATTGTCATGGGAAGTCTGTATCAAAAGCATTCCAAAAAACCCCACAAAACTAAGTTCTTACAACATTAGCTATAATAATAGCAATCATAATGAAATAAAAACTGTAATTAATAGTTGTCTGCCTGGCAGTAAATATTTTTATTATTTTATTTGATATTCTAAACATCCTTAAAAGTATTGACATAACTCAGTGAACAAGCTGAGTTTCAGATTGTTGCATTAGTATCTCAATTTGCACAAGTATACTTGACCTCCAGCTGGCACTCTTCCTATTACGGACATAGGCTAATAGCCCAGGCATACATTTTAACTTTATTATTCTTCATGTGAAGCTGAGGTGAAGACAGCCTAATAAATATCTCTAAAATATTATTATTGTTTATTTGCTCACTCTATCTCAAGGCTTCCAGATTTGGGTCAAGTAGTCTCATGCACAGCTATAAAGATTTTCCAAATGTGATTTTAGAAACAAGTTTTTAGACTACCGAGGACTTGGTCAGTTTGCTTTGCTTAGATGCAAGATTGTAACTTGATGACTGTAATGTCACTGAACAGTCCCTTCAAGTCAAAAGAAGGGCAGCAATTTGCCATGACTGAACATGTTTTAGCCAAACTCGAAATTTTCCCCAATTTTACAATTTTCAGAGCTAATCCATTAAAACTCCTTTTACTTTTACAATTAAAATAAAACTACCCAAAGCAAACTACAAATTCAGTGCAACCCCCATTAAAATGCCAATAGCATACTTCAAAGACCTAGAACAAACTCTGCAAAAATTCATCTGGGATAAAAAAAGACCTCAAATAGCCGCAGCAATCTTGAGAAAGAAGAACCATATTTGCGGGATCACAATACCAGATATCAAGCTATATTACAAAGCCACTGTCCTTCAAACTGCTTGGTGCTGGCACAAGAATAGAATATAGGCCAGTGGAACATAACAGAGAACCTAGAAATCGACACAAGCCATTGTGCTCGATTAATATTGGACAAAGGAGGCAAGAGCAGAAACTGTCTTCAATAAATGGTGTTGGAAAAATTGGACAGATACTTGCAAAAAAAATGAAACTAAACCACCAACTTACACCATACACAAAAATAAACTCAAAATGGATAAAAGGCTTAAACATAAGACTGTCAAACTACAACAGGAAGGCTGGGGTGGGTTGGGAGGTGGGAAGGTAAGAGATCAACCCATGGACTTGTGCGCATGCATATAAGCATAACCAATGGACGCAAGACACTGGGGGATAGGGAAGACTGGGAGAAGGTCAATGGGGAAAAAAAAGGAGACATATGTACTACTATTTGTAATACTTTAAACAACAAAATACAATACAATACAATACAATACAATACAATACAATACAATACAATACAATACAATACAATACAACAATTTCTTGGGAGAATTTATGCCTTCATTCCCAGTCCGGCTGAGCCTTCTCTCCGTATTCTTATTTCCTGCCTTGACTACTGAAGCTCAGTGAAAAACAAGCGCAGATGAGAGGACACAGTGACATCTGTCTTCCTGCTTACGGTTCCATAAATGACACTTCTGTGGGATGCAGTTGTACTGATATCGGTAGGATGGGGAATCCATGTTTCATTATTGAAAATAGCTTTTTTTCCCCCCTTCATCAAAAATGACAATTGTGCGTCACAGGAAAGTGGGATCTTGGAGTGAAGAAAGTGCTGGGATAAATTTAGCTTTTGTCTTTCTTCCCATCTCAATTTGGATATTGTTTGCAAGATGAGCACTGTTCAGCCCTCAGGACCAAGGAGAGTTTGAAAGGGGTGGGAAACAGCACAGGTGCACTGGGCAGTGAACAATCAGATACAATTCAGTCACTGGCTGGTTTTGTCTGTCCTTGCAGGAGGGCCTTTTATTGCGTTCCTCCCTTGGCCCTCCCTATTTTTGGGTCATGCTGTGTGATAAATAATAAAGATCAAGGGACTGGACACCAAGATTCTGGCCTCAGTTCAACCTGATAAATTATTGCTCTAAATGTGCTATTTCTTGACTTCCTGCTGTGCTTTTCAACTTTTTGTCTTTTTGAAAGTTATACATAGAAAACAAAGATGTAATTTATTCTGGGTTAACAGACTATTTAATATATGTATAAATTTAATATATGGCTACAAACACATGCAAACTTGAATCATTACTATTTGTGCAGGGGATTTGGGTATTTAGGGACAAAATTGTAGCCTTTGATGGATAGATCAAGATAAAATACTTAATCATCTGTAAGCCACTTAGTTTGAGGAAAGTTTAGTGCAGATAAAGATGGTTTCAATATATGTGATCCAATACCCTGAATCATCTTTGAAATTTATTTTTCAAATTTATTGTTGATACTATTACAGATTTCCCATTTTCTTCCCCTTTACTGACTTCCATCCCCTACCACCCCCTCAGCCATCACCACATTGTTGCCTGTGTCTGTGCTATGCATGTATGTTCGTTGGCTAATCTCTTCACCTTCTTTCACCCAGTTCCCCCCACCCCCTTCCCCTGACAGCTGTCAGTCCATTCTATTTTGTTTGTCAGCTTATTTTGTTCATTAGATTTCACATATAAGTGAGGTCATATGGTATTTGTCTTTCTCTGACTAGCTTATTTTGCTTAGCATAATAATCTCTAGTTCACAGGCTTGTCACAGACTTGGAAAAAAATGGGAATGTTATAGTTCTAATCCATTATCACATCAATGACAACTCTAAAGATAGGGCTACTATGAAGTATTTCAACAATCACATTGGGGTATATATTCTATAGAAATAATTGCAATGCTAAGGCATACAATATTGTTCTAAAAAAGTACATCTGGTTAATACCTATTAACTTTCAGGCTTTTATAAGAAGTTCTTTTAGTGAAGGGCACTCTTCACTTAAAAATGTCTATACTTTGATAATATCTTTATGCTTAATTCAATATAGCATACTATGTATAGTGTACATTGGAAATGAATAAAAATGGATCATTTGAATAAAAATAATTACAATTTCTTGAATAAGAATCTCCCAGAGATTTAATAATGATTTTCATTTAAAGAGTACTTTCAATTAATGTGTATACCCAACAGTCTGCTAAGGCAGGGAAAATGTTTAATTTTCCACTGGGAAGCCTGTGGTTTGGGAAAATTAAGTGACTAAGGTCCGAGAGTGAGTCAGAGTTAGGTTGCAAGTCGAGGGTTTCCCCTACTCCCTCTAGTCTTAGCTCTATCCCTAAAAATGAACAAGTGGAAATTCACCGTTGAATAATGACTTTCCAATTAATTTCACATAAAACAGCTCATTTAAAATTCACAGCTACTCAGTGAGAGTAATATCATCTATATTTTACTGATAAGGAAACACAAACTCAAGAATGAACCTTCCAGGGCTACTGGCTTGAAAAGTGTTGACAGGCAAATGTTAAGGATAGTTACCTGATGCCTAGCTTTTGAAACAGTGAATAATAATAGAAACTTTTCATCTTTCCAAGAAGATTGCTTTCCTCCTCTTTCCTCCTTGTGACAGGATGTTATACAATTCTTGTTTTGGTCCAAGGCATGTGGAAATAAAGGTCAAATTTTGGTCAAGCCATCTTCACTTGTCTATTAAGGGCAAGATTAAAAAGAATGTGAATTTACAATTGCTAAGATAGTAATATAATTGAAGTTAGAGTCTGGCCGAAGACTTGGGTAAGGAGATGTGGGAAAATGATATTATAACAACATCAAATACTTCTGAGAAGATGCAGTAGGGTGAATGTAGCCACCATTGATTAATGATGCAATAAAAACTACACAACTTGTGCTTAAAGATTTGGGAGGGAAGGGTCTTTTCTCCTGGATAACTTAGTTGGAGTCTTGTGCATACCTATATAGAAAGTTCATTTGTTTCAATTGTATCTTTAGAGAGGTTAATTCCGAGTTTCATTGCATTTGAAAAAAAAAAGTGTTATCTGCCACAGTTTTAGTTTGTTTATTTAATTTATTTATTCCTTCCCCTTTTCCAGGTGGTATTTCAGGAGATAAAAAGGACCAAGGAAAACAGTGGAATACAAGTCAAGGAATAACCCAGCTTTATAATGAAGGTCATCTTTGGCTTTGAGCTGCTTTAGAGCCTGGACAAAAATTGAATAGTTCACTTACCTTTATTTTTATTTATTTTTTTAACAAGATTTTTCTTTATTGATTAATTCACTTACCTTTAATACAAATATTTTCCAGAGCTATACGAAAGGAGTGCTCAATGACATAATAAAATAATATTCAAAAGCATTTCTCAAGAATACAGTATCTCTGGCTCTGCCACTTATCTTTAATGAGAGCAGAATATTTAATATTAATGTGCAATGGACCTAAGTTAAGTAATCCAAAAGTCTTCTAGAGACCACGGACAGAATTCAAGTGCCAGTGTCTTACCTCAGGTCCACGTGTCTCAGACAAGCTTTTGTTAAGAAAGAGCTAGAGAGTGGACATGGAGGTTATGCTAACTGTTGAGAGTGGAGAGATATCACAAAGATGCAATGAAAAAGCTCCATGCCTCACAACAACAGCTCTGGGAAGAGTGGTAATCCAGCAGAAGCAAGTCAGCTTGCCCTGTGGCCTGCAGCCACAGCTCCAGTTATGGCATCAGCTTTCCAAGTCGCCAATGCTTGGCTCCCGCTTGGCTGGGTCTCTGGCACCCCTTCTTCACAGCCCCAGCAGCTTTTTGGCCCTTGCTGCCCTTCACAGCGCTGTCTCTTGGATCATAGACTGAAACAAGAGCCAATCCCTGTTTCTCCAGCACCAACTCTCACTGGCACGTGGCTGATGCAGTCTCGCCAAGCGTTGTGAAGGGCCAGGCAGGATAAGAGTCAGGCCTGGTGATGGTCTAGTGTATCATATTGGCCCCTGAGTGAAGTGGTATGCTGTCGAGACAAAACGAGTTGTTTAGCTGCAGTGCTCCCGTGAAAGGTGAGAAGGCCATTTTGTTTAGGGGGTGAAATATCTGTGCAATGCTGGGGTGCAGGCGGTGGCAGGGCTGGCTCACTCTGCTTATTTATGGCTGATCCAGATCTCAGAGTTTTTTCCAACTAAACCAAATCAGTCTATTAGCCTCTTGCCTTTTAAAATCCACACAGTCATACATCCATAGAATTTTAGAATATCTTTGTGATAATCCTGTTAAAGCTATTAACAGGTGCAGATCACCAGTAAACTAAACATACCCCACAGATGTGCACAGACTACTTTAAAAACATAAAATAAAATAAAGCAAAATTTCAATCGATGACTGGTTTGTAAAATTCATGAGATTTTGTGAATCCGGATTTCTAGGTTTGTTTTAGCATTAGATGTACCACATTTGGATTCAGCTTCCTATATGCCACTAACAGCTGAAGCTAAGTGGCATTGGTCCTTCTTAGACCCAGCATATGCTCTCTGGTTCCTCTCCCCTCTGCCTATTCTCTCTTAGACATGGAATCCGTCAGGTGCCATTTATCATTCTGTCTTTAATATCACTCAGCACTTCATTCATTACATCCCTTGCCCAGGGCCTGAAACCATTGACTGTGAGCCACCTGAAGTCATTCATGGTGCACACTTTACCTCTGAGGCACTGAAGGTACCATCCAGTATTGACCTTGGTTACCAGGATTGGATCCAATTGGCTGAACTTCACATTCAGGAATATTTCTTTATTTTCTGATATATCTTACTTTCTGCACCTCTAAAGGTAAAGAAATGAATACCATATATTAAATATTTACCTATTATAGCAAATGAAATACATTCATATCCTTGATTTTTTTTTCATAGATAAATGATCTGGTGTAAACAGTGTCAGGAATCTTGATTTGTGTAATGTTTTCCTTATGATATCATTCTTCAGAATTGTATCTTTCTCTTTTTCCATAGCTATTATAAATTTATACCCTAATTACAGCTCTTTAATATTTATTTTGGCAGGGGGATTAATAAAAGGTTTAAGGCATATCTTGAACTAATGTGTTTACATGAGACAAAGTCTTATTTATTTATCTGTCTATTATCTATCTAGGCCATATGATTTAAAATAAATCAGATATTTTATTTAAATATTTAATTTTATTAAAAAGTCAGGAAAATGAATCACAACTTAATTTGCACAAACCATACAGTGTGTTACATTTATGGATTACTTTGCTGGCATTGCTCAGTGGTCCATTTGTCAATGCCTGACCAGAGTGGTGGCCCTGAAGGTATGTTACCCAAAGGTAATCTGAAACATAGCCAATGAGAAGAGCCATAAAATTCAGTATATAGAGTTGGGGCTGGGGATTAAATAAGATTCTCAAAAGATGCATCAAGGTGGGGTCAGGAATTTGAGTGCCAAAGCAGAAGATTAGGTAGACTTGGAATGAATCCTGCCCATCTTTCCCCTTCCCTCCTCTCTCTCCTCCCCACCCCCCCGCCACACACACACACACACACACACACACACACACACACACACACAATAAGAAATAAGGTACAGGCTCTTTCAAATATGTAAAACAAGGAAAGCTTCATTCATAAAACATTACCGTTACCCATATCTGCATTTCTCTCTCACACATTTTTGTTGTTAAGTAGTGGCAATCCCAAGCTTCTTCCTGAATGGCCCCAAGCAAAAAAGGGAATGTATTTTAAGCTGTTTTTTGTTAGGCATTAACTTTTATATTTTCTTTTTTTTAAACTATATTTTTAAATAGAATACTCAGGAAAGAAAAAAATGCCAAAGACAATTTTTATTGGAAAAAAATTCTGCAAAAATATCTAAATCTACATGATCTTGCTGGTGAGACTGGCATCCTGCTGCAGACTTCTCCAAGCATATTGGCTCCGGGGTTCTGGGGGAAGGTGCTCTGGATCTCTTCTAAAAAGCACACATGCTGCTCCATGTGGTGTGGCAGCTGCTAAGGTAATGATGCATTTTAGTGAAAAAAAAAATACCATAAATAAACATACAAAAAATCATATAAAACTCTCTCCAACTAAGCACAAAATTTGGCAGCAAATTAAAAATCTAAACAACACACCTCATAACTGATAAGATAAGGTACCAGTCCAGCCTTTCCAACTCTTATTTCTACCTACATATTTATGCACATATTTATATAACACATATCACGATTATATTTACCTTTCCAATATGCCCAAGAATTTAATCCATGATTTCCAATGCTAATATATTCCAAGGGTGTGGAGAACTCAAGATTAAATGCCTCTGTCATTACATGAAACAAATTAGTAATGTTATCAACTAATTATATAATTAGCTTTTTTTTGTTTACTAAATTCAATGAAGACTTCACTTTTTTTTCTGAATAATGACCACAAAACATTATTATAAAATAAAGGTATTTTTATATTTTCTTCTGATTATTTTTAAAACACACACTAGCTATTTCTAAAATCCACGCTAAAAGAACTTGGAATGGTTTATATGTATGGAGGAATCAGAATCTCTGTACTAATTCTTCTCTATCTGAAACGACTCAACTAAAGTTAGTAATTCATTCATAAGGGAGCTCAAAGCCATATTACTAGTAACTGACTATTAGCACAGGAAAAGGATGAAAAATTATATGTCTGAATAGAAGCTCCTCCCCCAAATCTCCCAATTGACTAGATTCACAAAAATTAGTGTCATAAAATACACACTAATATCTGGGTTGAAAGATCAATACCAAAATTAATAGATAGCACTAATGAGGTGAAAATTACTTTCTTAAATAATGAAATTAATACATTTTAAAAAATGTATATTGATCAATTACTTAAACAGAACTGTAGGTGGTAGAGCAATTGAATTGACTTCAAATTTGGGTGATCTATACAAGATGTAAGATGAACACTCAAAATTTGACTAGAAATTATTTTTTTAATCTAGTTTTCAATCTTTTTTGAAAACTATTTTAGTAAATACAGTGGCAATTCACCAACTCTGCAAGTTGCTAGGAATATTTGTCAAGAGGAGGGTAGCAGGATCAATATAAATAGAAAAGGCAAGTGAACAGCAGAAATGAGTTGGAGAATTAATGATAAAAAGAGGAGCAAATTCTGTTTGGTTTTATCCCTATCATTCCACTTTGTTTTTCTTCCTTTTTTTTCTTTTTCTTTCTTTCCAATCTCTTTGACCTTCCCTTTTTTCACCTTCCCATTAGCTGTGAGTTGTGCCAAATATGAAGTCTGCAAAACATGAACACACACTAATATTTCATGTACACACAGGGGCTCGAATTGTAGAGTGGTCGGATACCCAATTGGTTGACTGACATGTATTAAAGACACCAATGTTTTGAGAAAATTCCAACTCTAATGAATTTATCTGGAATTTTACAGTCGGAAAATTTGGAAAAAGCTATTTTATATCAGCATATATAGATATTTTTTGTTTAATGACCTAATATTGCATTTACTTTGATTTGCATTTGGAGACATACCATAATCTTTTCAATGTGAAGGTCTGAATGTAATCGTATTTTATGTTTTATTTATGATACATCCTGATATATCTCATTCCTGGTTATGCTGGGCTATAGTAGTTAAGTCTTTTCAATGTTTCTGTTAACAAATCTATTGTTATTAAATAAATTAGACTTATTGAAAATGGAGTCACAGTATAGTAGGTTTGAGTTTACATATATCTCCACAAGAAAAAACCTTTTTGCAGATAGTTCTAAAATAGTTCTCTATCCTGGCCAGTGTGGCTAAGTGGTTGAGTGTCAACCTATGAACTGGGAGGTCATGGTTCTATTCCTGGTCAGGACACATTCCTGGATTTCAGGCTTGATCCCCAATGTGGGGCGTTCAGGTGGCAGCTGATCAATGACTTTCTCTCATCACTGATGTTTCTATCTTCCTCTCCCTCTCTCTACCTTTCTCTCTGAAATATATATTAATAAAATATATATTAAGTAAAATAAAGTAAAATAAAATATATATTTAAAAAACAAAGTAAAATAGTTCTCTAAAACTTTGTAGGCTTTGGCTTTTCAAATTTGGCCGTGATTATGATGGATTGATTAAAGTGGAATAACACTGTTCCATGGAAAAAGATGATGCTTTTAGTGCTGAAATAAATACATAGAAACTAACATAAAAATTCTGTCTAGCTTAGGAATAATTAGTTTGTGACCTAAACATGATATTTATTCTGTCAGTGTAATGTAGAAAACCCAAATCAGAATCTTCATTATAGCATGCTTAAATAAGGAGTTGTGTGTGTGTGTGTGTGTGTGTGTGTTACGTGTTTTGTTTTCTGACTCTAGTTTTATTTCTCAAATGTGGGTGTTATGGCATTTCTTCTTTGAAATCCTCATAGTCTGAGAGTCAAATCCTCACCTCCAGAGAATTTAATTAGTCAGAGGTGGGACCTGGACACCAGGGTTTTAAAAAGCTCTGCAGGTGATTTTTGTGTGTGGCCAGGGTTGAAAACCACTGCCTTGGGATTTGAACATCAACGTTGAGGTCAAGTGCACTATGGCATGTATGAGTCAAGTCTTAAGGTTCATGTTTCCCACATTGCTCTGTCACTCTTCCATTTTTCACTTATAATACCTTTGTTGTAATTCGAACGTTAAACTGGAGAAGATCATTAATCATATGTATAATTTAGTGACAGCAGGGTCATGTCCCACTAACTAAGTACACCTTGTTTGCCTCAAAATGCTAATCGCTTCTCTGCAACATTAATGAGGGACAATTGATATTGGTCTAAAAGTCATGTATGGTCTAGTTTCTGTTTTATTGAAATAAAGTACTTTATTAAGTTATAGCAAAACACAGCAAGGTATAATTATGGAAATTCCTGAATCATAAAACACCATACTTATGGAACTTTGGCACTAAGAAAGAGGAGAATTGTATTGATTTTCAAGATTTTCTGGGAAAGAGATGCAATTACAGAAGTCATTATGTTGCATTTCTCTGCAACAAGATGTCTTATTTTCAGAGGAAGACTAATAGATCAGTTTCCTCTGCTTTCAGCTGTGAGGTTGTCTAAAGAGGGGACCCTCATTTTTCTTCTCTGAACCTCTGCTGTTTCTTTCCTCCATTCATTTAGTACTGCCTATTTTAAAAGACAAGGCCTCAAATTCTCAAAGAAGTGACAAGTGTGTAGTAAGTTTGTGTTTAATGTCATCATGCCTAAAGATGACTTATCTGAATCACCAGTACAACAACCAAATTTACAGAGGATTGTTTTATTAAGTGTTTTTTTTAAAATATATTTTATTGATTTTTTTACAGAGAGGAAGGCAGAGGGATAGAGATTGAGAAACATCGATGAGAGAGAAACATCGATCAGCCGCCTCCTGCACACCCCCTAATGGGGATGTGCCTGCAACCAAGGTACATGCCCCCGACCAGAATCAAACCTGGGACCTTTCAGTCTGCAGGTTGATGCTCTATCCACTGAGTCAAACCAGTCAGGCTATTAAGTGTTGTTTAATGCACAATTATGAAACATGTTCTTGGCACAAATTGTTGGATATTATGAGACACTGGGATACCTTTTAATCTCCCTTTCTTGGCCTTATTGGTACCTATTTAAACCCTGATAGAAATGATATCTAAATTTTATACTATTTACCAAGATTGTTTAAGGATAGTAGTCATGAATCCCTTAGTACATTTTAATTCCAAGAAATATGATGCCTTTAAGAAGACAGCATAAACAGTATTGATTTAGTTCAGCCTAAAAGATCAATTAATAAATAATAGATGATAAAAATCCATTTGAGAGTAGGTGAAAGGTTCAGTTCATAATTTATTGAGAAATTCCCCACTCCCCAACTGAGATAAACGGAATCATCTTAATTGTAGAAGTAACTTTCAATTGGCATCTGTTCATTAGTTGATGGGTGTGCACGGTGTATGTGGCAGGTGTGGGGAATTGGTTGATTAGATTATTTTCATAGGTGGGGAGCACATCCTATTAATCTGTATGTCCCCAGTGCCAAGTACTGAACCTGGTACATGATAGTAGATATTCAGTAGAAGGCTATTAAATTATTTATAATGGAATAAATGAAAACATGGACAAAACACTTATAATAGAAATTATGATATTTGTTTCTAAATTATCCCTGGCCCCAAGTGAAAATGTGCAACCATAGGTTTTAAATCACCTATATAGTACTAATTGAATTCAAAATATCCAACAAGGCAATATATTTAAAAAATTTAAAGCTACATGGAGAATCTGGGAAGAAGATAAGACTATGCTTTCAGTATGTTCATTCAGGTAAGAAATGATTGTCTGGGATAGAAATTTATTATGTATAGACTACTGGGCTCTGAATTTTCCCTTCCACTTTCTGTGTTGATCTATTCTATAGGGAAATTTTCAAGAGGAAGAAAAAGGGATGAAGTCAAATATACAGGGAGAAGGAGAAAGGTTTTCTGAAGTGTTCTGAATGACGGCTGTGTTTGAAAGGCCCACTTTCAAATAAGACAAGACCATCTTTTTAGCTCCACAGGATGCCGCTGTCAGCTGCTAGTGAAGACTCCTTTGAAACCAGTGGATCAATCTGGTGTTTTTAGCTCTAGCTTGAATGAAGCTATTTATTTCTGAGTGTGTTTCATCATCTTCACTAAAAACTAGAACTTGTGGGGGCAGCTTTCACTATCTTTTTTGATAGGCTTTAAAATGGCCAGCATGTCTAACAGAAAAATGCAGAGTCTGTGCTTTGACGTCAATGACTTGGGCTTAACACAAGTGCATACAATACACTAGAAAACACTCTCATAACGAGAGAAACACCATGCTCAAGATGTTCAGATGGGCGCCCGTCTTGAGGTCTGTAAGAATATTCCACATTTTCAGAAGTCTGGAAGCCTGGGGCCAATTGTCTCTTATGTTGATATAAAATTAAGAAAAAGATAAAAATAAATAAATATAAAGCTCATTATGGAGCAAATCTGCTTTTCATTTCATGGTAAATATGACAATATCAAGTATAAGAGATCAAACCAAGAAACAATGTCAGGGAACTATAGAATTTGTCTTCTATGCCCATAATCCTGCAAATCTTTGAGTCTTCTTATGGTTGTATGAATTTTATTGTAGTGTGTTATTTCATTGCTTTCTTTGTCTTAATTGGTAAAAAATACTTCTGGTTTTTCTCTTTGCAATGTATACTTATGAAAAAAGAATGTTGCAAATGTTATATTTGTTTGCATATGTCAAATATATAGCCTGATATATTTTAATTTTTCCCAATGAATTCTAGGTTTTCTGAATTCACATAAATTATTTAGGAAATGACACAATAAACAAGAATCCCAAAGTAAATCATTTTGATTTCTTTACTTTCTGAAGCAACACATGCTTCCTTTCCTACTTCCTTAATTCATCCTCTTATACTGTTTCGTGTCTGAACTGGGACATTCACACTCAGAGCAATAAAGAGAATCCTCCTAGAAGAATAAGGCACAGACTCTGTTCTCAATGAAATTTTAGGCAATGCAGTATTTAGATGTTTTATCTTTTCCATGTGTCTTACTTTTTCTATTGCCACCTTAACAAAGTAGCACAAAGTTACCAGCTTAAAACAACACCCATTTATTATCTCATAGTTTTATAGTTCAAGAGTCTGAACAAAGCAAGGTTCAGCTGGCTCTGTTTCCCAAGTTCCTCAGGCTGAAATCAAGGTGCCAGGGCTGTGTTCCTTTCTGAAGGTTCCAAATTCATTCAGGCTGTTGGCAGAATTCCATTTCATGTGGTTGCAGGTAGGGACCAAGGTCTCTGTTTTCTAATTGGCTACTGCTCTGAGACTGTTCTCAGCTCCTAATAGGTGCCTGCATGAACCCTTTCATCCATTTTGAAAGCCAGTGATAGCAAGTCGATTCCTCCCTTACTTTGAATCTTTCTGATCTCTCCCTGTGTTTGACTCTTCTGTCTTCCTTCTCTGCTTTTAAGATCTTATGTTGTTATATTGGACCCACCCAGGTAATCCTAGGGAATCTCCTTATTTTAAGTTCAGGTGATAGTAACCTTAATGCCATCTGAAAAGTCCTTTCACAGAAGTACCTAGGTTAGTGCTGTATTGGGTGATCAGGGGTTGAGAACCTTGAAGGATGTCTTTAAAATTCTGTCTACCAAAAAAAAACAAAACCCCACTATTTTCTAGAAGAAAGCCAACCATAGATACTATGCCAGTACCTTATTCCATTGCAACATAAGGCTAGAATTGTAGCTAGCAATTCTGCTTGGAAACTTCTTTTAACATCTCACTTGGAAGAAAAGGCAAAGTCCCCATGATGGTCTACAGATACCTGCATGATGCATCCAACACTGCCTTTCACCTCTGCCTTGCCTCTCTTACCCTGGTTACTCTGTTCCAGTCCAGACTCTCAGGATTCCTGTCTGTCCCAATTCAGCAAGTAGGCACCTACCCTTGGCTTTGCCCAGAATCACTCCTCTCTCCAATGTCTACATGGCTTTCTTTGGTCATGGCATAAATGTTGCTTTCTCAGGGAGAGTTTTCTTGATAATACTTTTTGCAATTTCAACCACTGCTCACCCCATAAACATCTTATCTGTTGTCTCTGCCTTTTCCCTCTTCACTCTAGCTATTATCAACCATTAATTAGTTGTGTATTCAATAAGCTTTACAAAGGCTGGAATTACCATCTGTCTTGTTCATTGGTTTATCCCAGCACCTAGAATAGTGTCTGGCATATGTTAGGCACGCAATAAAAATTTGTTAAAATAATGAGCCAGATTCTCATTCTCTAAATTGCTAATTTAATTCTTTATCTAGTTATGAATTTAGTTCATTCTCTATTCTCCTAACTATGCTTTCACTTTTAGCAGTAAAATCATGAAATTAGAAAGATTCAGAAAGAAAATTAAAACACAACTTATTTACTTCATTTTATTTTTGGATCATTCCCCTATTTATATAATTTTTCTTTTAATTTATCATGAATAATTATTAACTACAAGTTATAGAAAACTTATAAAATATTTAATCAGTGGTCCAAAAATAAATAATGACATGCCTCTTTTTACATTTAGTGCAACCCAACTATCACCTGTTTCTCTTTCTTTTAATTTAATAATAATGATGCCTTTCATTAAACGTTACATACTTTTTTATCAAATATCTTTTTAAAAAATATATTTTATTGATTTTTCACGGAGAGGAAAGGAGAGGGGCAGAGAGTTAGAAACATCGATGAGAGAGAAACATCGATCAGCTGCCTCCTGCACACCTCTTAATGGGGATGTGCCCGCAAACAAGTGCATGCCCTTTATCGGAATCGAACCTGGGACCCTTGAGTCTGCAGGCTGACGCTCTATCCACTGAGCTAAACCGGTTAGGGCTCAAATATCTTTTATTAGCATGTTGTATATCTGCTGTGGTCCAATCAGAAAAGATGCTATGAAGTAATCAATTGTTACTTTAAGCATTGGTTATTTAAGTAGTTTTGTGCCTTTAACTTTAGCACCTTTTTGTCATGTTGACTAGATAATTCTCCATCTCATTCTGTCACAGGTTATCATAATGTCTAACATCATGCAATATGAGTTAAATATAAGTGTTCTCTCATTTTTGTCCTCAATCTGGTATACTGTCATGTTGACTTCCTACTGGGCAGTTCTATGTACTGCAGTGATTTCAGTTATTAACTTTACACTGATGTCTTCCAAATCTCTGTGCCCTGGCCCACATTATCATGAGCTTCAAATCTCTTGATTAGTGCAAGTGCTTGAAACTCCACATCACAAATCAAGCTCATTCCCCCCACTCCGCTCTTATTTGTTTGTTGATCTATTACCATTAATTTCACCTCTGATTTCTTAGTCACCAAATCTAGAAATCACAGTAACATCTTCAACATTCCCACTAGGCTGTCTATTTCTACTCACCTTACCATCAACAAACCCCTTTGCACTCTGCTGCTGAAAGAACTCTCCAAACTATTTCCTTCTTTCCATTGTTATAGCTTCTATACTAATTCAGGTGCTTATACAGACCATGACAGGTCTCAGGAATGACCTATTAATAGCTACTGAGTTCTACCTTGTTTTCTACTGTTCATATTTTTTCTAGAGAAACTTTTCAAAATGCAGATTAAAGCCTGCCATCATAATGAGTTAAAAAATTATCTTAAGTTTCAGTATGGCATTTAAAATCTTCCCAATTTGAGCCCAAATTTATTTTGCAAACTTATATTTAATCTTTCTCTCTAAAACAGGGAATAATGTATCATTTCTTAAAGAGATGGTACTATTTTACACTTTTATGCCTTCATTTGGGCTTCTCCTCTTCCTGGAATTTTCTTCACACCTCTGTAGGCATTCCCTATTCGCTTTTCTTCTTGAGAGTAACAAAACTTATAAGATAGAGAGATCCAATATCACCCCTTTAGTAAAACCTCCCTTGACTTCCTCAAATATGAGCAAGTTGCTTCCTTTTCTGTGGTGCTAAGTCCCTTTATTTATAACTGTTTTAGTACCTACAATGATGTGGTAGTGTATATTATTTATTTTCCCCCTAAATTTGTGAGTTCTTTGCAGAGAGCAACTGTGTCTTTTTTAAATCTTAGTATCCCACATATAAAACACAACTCCTGGCATTTAGAAGCTTTAGCAAATACTTGATGAAAAAAAAAGGAGAAGAAAGCAAATTTATAGAAATGGAACTACAATCAACATAGTGAAATATTGTAGGTAAGTACAAAGCAGTAAATTAAGGAAGTTAATTCTGGGTATCTCTTGTGAAATATCTTACTTTCTCTTTCTAAATAACTTTTCTAAATATTCCATCCTGTTTAATGGTATGAAATCAAATGATCATGCTTCAGATTGAAAGAAGTATGCTTCTGTTTGTTATTATCTAGACAGAGTTGTTTTTACTAGAACTACATACAATTTTATTCCAAGGGCTGATCATACATTGTAAATTGATTCTTTCAGAAATGACACCAAAAACTTAAGAAAGCAAAGAGATTAGTTATCTTACAGAACACAGAAAATATCGTACAATCTAGATACATAGTTAAATGGAATCACGTTTGATCATCAAAGATTCACATAGGAAGAGGATATTTAAGATCGGTATACTCCATACTGAATTTAAATGGTATACGCAAATTCATGGAGGAGTTGTTAACATCATCTTGTTAGCCTGGCCAAAGCATGCTCATAATGGAGATCTGTTGTGTAGTCCAGAAATCTGCATTTATGTGAGCACCTCTACATGATTTTGATGCAGGAGACCTAAGGACTGCATTTGAGAAATATTGGTCTAGCCTCAAACCCTCATTTTAGAGATGAGATGACTGACTCACATAGTTGTGGTGATTTATATCTGAGCTAAGTCTCAAGTTCGGTTTTCCAGACTCTTATCTTACTACATTTCCAGAAGGCTTCTACCATTTGATCTTCATGTGGGCCACTACAGAAAGCTGTTATTGCTACTCATTTTGACTTCTTCTTTTATATTTTGTATTGAATTTATTGGGGTGACATTGGTTAATAAAATTATAAAGGTTTCAGGTGTACAATTCTATAATACATCATCTGTACATTGCATTGTTTGTTCATGACCCTAAGTCATTGTCTTATTCTTATTTTTGGTTCAATTTGGTTTCCATCTACTGAAATAAGTAAAGAATGGAACAAATAAAAAATAAGATTCTCATATTTATCTCTATTTTTTTCTTTACTTTTAGACATGGATGGGTTACCTCTTTGGAGAAAAGCCAAATCCAATCCTAAATCTCAGGAAGGTGTGCCATCTCTGTATCCTCAACTCTGCTGAGTGTTTTTTATTTGCTTCTCCAGTTAATCTGTATGCACATAAACTCTTCACGTCACACAACATCCTCACTCCCCCTCATAATTACAGACAGCACTATCAACTCACTTTCCTATCGGCACAGTGCAGCTGTGCAATACAACTGAATAGGTACATCAAACAATGTTGGAGGAGTGGGCAAAGAGAGAAACAAAGCTTTCACTCTCCTTTTAAGCTTTGTTCATAATGACAGCTCAGTTGATAGTGTTTTCTGAAAACAAGAGAAGTCCTGTGAGAGGGAACTCTCCCATTGCCATCAGACTGTCACGAGTGGTGATTTGGGACAGCTTTCCTTGCTGGGAATAGTTAGGGTATTAGGGCTTCTGACCCTGTCACTGCTGCTAATTTTAGGCATCATTCTGTCTGTGTTTATGATAGCTAAGTCTCATCACTGTCTCCTGAGCTGAGCCCACCAACATTGTATTATGACGGAGGTAGCTCTTAATAAATAGGTCATTATCCCAACCAGCACCTTTCACTAAGTTTCTCTTTGTCATCTTCAAGATAAACACTATGAACCTGGTTTATTATATACACACTAGAGGCCCAGTACATGAAAGTCATGCATGGGAAGGGGGAGGAAGGGTCCTTTAGCCTGGCCTGTACTCTCTCCAATCTGGGACATAACCTCTTGCAATCTGGGAAAACTGGCTCCTAATTGATCACCTGCCTGTTTGCCTGATCACCCCTAACTGTTCTCCCCTGCCAGCCTGATAGCCTCTAATCACCTTTGCCTCAGCTTGCCACCATGGCTTTGTCCAGAAGGATGTCTGGTCTATCAGGTCTAGTTAGTATATTACCATTTTATTAGTATAGATTGTTTTACCATTTTGTGCATGTGTCAAATCCTCTTTGGGGCCTTCCAGAAGGTGTGGTTATTGTGTTGAATGATATCCAGAAGTTCTAACCAGATCTTGTCAGAGCAAATGTTTCAATCTACACATCTAAAAGCAGTGTCTAAGAGTTCCTTATGCTCTACAATTCCACTACCACTTAAAATTGTTCAACTTTAAAATTTTGATCAATGAGAATTATGTCAATTTTATTATTGTTCTAAGTATTGCAGTTGAGTTCAATAGGTAGGTTGGCCATTTTGGTTTCTTTCCTGTGAATTTCCTGTTCTTCCTCCTTCTTTTTAAAATATGATTGTTTTAGTTATCAATTGTTATGGTTTTCTAAATAGTTTGGATATTAATCTTTTATCAGTTACTTGAGATGCAAATATTTTCTGCTAGGTTGCAGTTGCCTTTTACCTTTTAAACACTATTTTTATTTTTTAGCACTTTTAGGTTCATAGAAAATAAAAAGTTGCTATTTACCCATCTCTGCCAATATTTCACCCATTATTAATGTCATGTTTTTATAGTACATTTGTTACAATTAGTGAACCAATATTGATATAAATTTAGGTCTATCATATACATATATGGATGATATACACACACACACATTAGCTCTAAATATTCATGCATTGTTTTTGCACAGTTGTAAATTTTTCAACTCATTTGGGTAAATACTTGGGAGTGTAATTTCTGGTTCAAATAGTAAATCAAATTGTTATGTTAAATTTTTTAAAAATGCCAAACTGCCTTCCAAAGTAGCTGTACCATTTTGCATTCCCACCAAAAATGAATGAGAGTTTCTGTTGCTCTATTTATCATGTTTCTTATTTTCTGAAGTTTATGATGCTTTAACATCTTGGGCCTTGCTGAGAAAGTAGATGGATCAGACTCATTGCATCTACTGAGGCTGTTCTGCCTCCTCTCCCTTACTTAAATCCTGTGCTCTCATGGGTGGTTTTCTACAAAAAGTTCACTGGAGAAGAAGAACTTAGCCTGATTTAAGATGGTGCTGTCCAGAGGGGACTATGATAGCATTACAGCCCCACTCAGGGTTGGACTTTGAGAAAGGAAAGCCTCTCCGGTCCAGAGTTTAAGCAATACTTCCAGCTGGCCTTTTTTGTTTTTTCTCTGGAGGACTTCTTGGATGAGGTGGAGGAATATATGGAGATTGATTAGTGGACTGTGGCTACCAATTTGTCTAGAGCAGCGGTTCTCAACCTGTGGGTCACGACCCCTTTGGGGGTCGAACGACCCTTTCACGGGGGTTGCCTAAACACATCCTGCATATCAGATATTTACATTATGATTCATAACATTAGCAAAATTACAGTTATGAAGTAGCAATTAAAATAATTTTATGGTTGGGGGTCATCACAACATGAAGAACTGTATTAAAGGGTCACGGCATTAGGAAGAGAACCACTGGTCTAGAGGGTCAGACAAGGAGGTTATTGTTAAGAAGGTGTGAAGAAGAAGTATGTGGATGTTTCCATGAGGAAGGCTCTTCATGATCAGGTAGAGAAGAGGGCTATTTTGTGAATATTAGTTAGCTTTTTTCCTATGACTTCTTAGTGCTTGCTTGAGCAAGCACAGATAAAGTAGCAAAACTACAGTGACAAAGGGTTATGTATGTCATATTAGTTACAGTAGATTAGACAGTGGAAACAGACACCCAAATTTACAACGGCTCGAATGTAATGAAATTGTATTTGTCATGTTCATCACCATCCAGAGGACATGTTTCTGGTACATAGGTGCCTCGGTCCCATAAGTCTTCCATGTTTACTGGCATGTATGCTACTTTTTCTAGTGAATATGTAAGAGAATATGGTGAGGACAGTCTATTTAAACAGCAACAGAATGCTATTGTTACCAAATGGAGAGAGAATCAAATATTGCCTAAAGTCCTACAAAATTGTTATTTAGCAGGAGTGACACTTTGAAAATTATTTCTGACATTGTTTTGTGTCTTTCAATCTTTTCAAATATTCCAGATGACTATAGATTTGAAGGTATTTCTAAAACCTTGAGATGCCGATAACCATTGGTATATGAGTGATTTGTTTATGTGCCCATCTCATCTGCTAGACCGTTCACTCCCCTCCAACAATAATCATTTTGTCTTTGATTCCAGACTCTTTAGATAGTGCTTAAGAGATTGAAGGTTTAATAAAATTAAGTAAGTCTTCCCTAAAGAAATTATCTCTTTTTTAAAGAATGTAATGGATATAATGTCAAATCATCTAGGGAGATTAGAACTCATATTGAAAACAAAATCGTGAAATTTTGACTTCCGTGTTTTTAACACATCACAAAAGCAGTTCTGCATTTATTTTTTGGTTCAGTTAAATCTGGTCAAGGCACAGGACACTTTGCTTTTTGATGGATATATAGTTCATGGTAGAAATCATTCCAGTCTCTGGATGGGGTATATAAAGAGCAACATGAAAAACAAAGAAAATAAATCTATTTGGTACAATTATCTTTTTATAATATGCAGAAAGAATGCTTTAAACCACATTATCTAGGAAACTGCTAGATAAGGAAAGAAAGAAGAGCTTAGTATATGCATTAGGCAAATTCAATTTGCACATAAATTAGAAACTTGAGTAGCAACAATTCGGAGAGTGGTGGAAAAAAGCTACTGTGTCAGCAGGTTTACAATCTAGTCAGTTTGGTATCTTGACTGAGTTATAAATAATGAAGCCTCAATCTGTTCTTCAAATATATTTTATGAATAGTTTAGAATTTTTAGAGCACAATCATAGGTTCAGAAATAAAGTCTAATTAACTAAAGGAGAATGTTCTAGCACAAAAGCATTCTGACTTCACAAAAATTTCTCCTGTGTGGTGATTAAAATGGGTCATGCTCACACCTAGAAAATACTGCTAATTTTTAAAGATGTATTTAGTTTCAGGCTGAAGGTCTGTCATAAGCTATGTATGCCTTTGGAGAAGGGTTTTTCTTTTAAGGCTTTCATATGACTTGATCTTGAATCTTACATTTTTCAAAGACATATTTCAATTTTGTCTTTGATGTTATTTCTGCAAGAAATGCTGTGTAAAGTCAGATTTAAAAAATCACTGGAAATAAAACATTCAACATTCTTAATAGAGAGGATAGTGTAGAGCTCAAACCACAGAAGAGAAGAATGATTTTCTATGGTTCTAAAGGAGTGGGGAAGAACTTAAATAACATTTAATTTTCAATTGAGTGCTTTTCATTGAGAAAACTGTAACTTTCTATGCTAAAGAAAATGCTAGAAAAGAATTATGATAATTTATGCCAGATTGATATGGTAGTTATTTCTCTGTTCATCCAAATCTTTTCCTGCTTCTTCCTCAACACACAGACTACATTTTCCAGCCTGTCTTACAGTTAGATATGGGCATTTGACTTCATTCTGACTGATAAAATGTGAGAGGTATGCCCAAGCACAAATCTTCATAAAACCTGCCTATGGCCTCCCCCATGCTCTTCCCCCTTCTGTTTACTAATGTAAATGTTGATAAGACTCCATGAGGTAAGGGTGCCACAAGATGGAAAGATTATTGAGTGAATGACCATGTGGAGGACAATGCCCTGTTGACAAAGAACATTCTGTCTTTGGCTATTAAAAATAAGAAAATATACATTGCCCTGACCAGTTTGGCCCAGTGGATAGAGCGTCGGCCTGTGGACTCAAGGTTCCAGGTTTGATTCCAGTCAAGGGCATGTACCGTGGTTGCAGGCACATCCCCAGTGGAGAGTGCACAGGAGGCAGCTGATTGATATTTCCCTCTCATGGTGTTTCTAACTCTCTATCCCTCTCCTTTCCTCTCTGTAAAAAATCAATAAAATATATTTTTTAAAAAAGAAATATATACATTAACATATATATCTAATCTAATAAAAGAGTAATATTGAAATTGACTGTTTCTATGGGATGCCTAAGCCACACCCACCAGCCAATCAGAGAGGCTGTATGCAAATTAACCCAGCCAAGATAGAGGTTGGCAGTCAGGGAGCTAGAGTAAACAGGCGGCTTCCGTTGCACCAGGAGTAAGCTGTCTGCCTAGGTGGCTTGGCTTCTCCCAGCTCCAGGCAACATACTTGCAACATTGTTGCAATTATAGAAGCCAAGGAGTTGAAGCAAACAGCAGGCTTCCGTTGCACCAGCAATGGAGGAAACTGCCTGCCTAGAGTCTACTAAGGCAACATTCTTTCAATTATAGAAGCCACGGAGCTGAAGCCAACAGGAGGCTTTATTACCTGCCTAGGCCTTGGCTTAAAACAACAGTTTCAATTATAGAAGATAAATAAACTCCAGAAACCTGCTTCCAGCCAGCCTTGCTGGAACATTGGGTCAATGGGAGTTGTGAGAAGCCTGAAAGTCTGAAAACAGCCCTAAGGCCCACACCCAGGCTGGCCACACCTCAGTGGGGTGAGGGACACCACTGGGGGGCTTGGCCAGCCTGCAAACAGCCACCAGCCCCTCACCTAGGCTGCCCAGGCACCCCAGTAGAGACTCAAACCCTGAAGGGACTGTGGGCAGCTTGAAAATGCCCCTCAGCTCCTCACCCAGACTGCCCAGGCACCCCAGTAGAGACCCAAAACCTGAAGGGGCCATGGGCAGCCTGAAAACGGCCCTCAGCCTGTCACCCAGGCTGGCCACACCCCAGTGGGGTGAGGGTTCACACTGGGGGGCTTGGCCAGCCTGCAAACAGCCATCAGTCCCTCACCCAGGCTGACCAGGCACACCAGCAGGTGGACATCCCCAGAGGGATCCCAGATTGTGAGAGGGCACAGTCCGGGCTGAGGGACCTCCCAAGTGCACAAATTTTTCTGCACTGGGCCCGTAGTATACATACAAATGTATACAAATACATTTATTATATTTACTTTACATGATACATTAATATTTTATATACATATTTATATTTATATATTTTTATTATTTTCAGTATTAGCTTACCTTAAAATTTCTGGTTGTAGCCCTACCCTGTTTGGCTCAGTGGAGAGAGTGTTGGCCTGCGGACTGAAGGGTCTGGGGTCTGATTCCGGTCAAGGGCATGTGCCTTGGTTGCAGGCATATCCCTAGCAGGGGGTGTGCTGGAGGCAGCTGATCGATGTTTCTCTCTCATTGATGTTTCTAACTATCCCTCTCCCTTCCTGTCTGTAAAAAAATCAATAAAATATAAAAAAAATCTGGTTGTAATAATTATGTCTTAAGTTATTACAAGATATAAAGTAAAAATGAACAAAACAAATAAAAAAAGCTTTATAGACTAAACTGTACCATGTACTTGCTTATAAAGCAAACTGGAGGTTTCATGGGGGTTCCTTATTTAACACTTTATGAAGAAAAATGGTAGCTTTGGTCTCAGAGTTAACAAAGTTTGGAGCACAGGGAGATGATGATATGCTTTGGAACACAGTGTGACTTAGTAAGGATGGTGTCTGGATTTCCCAATTTCAGTTTTTATTTTATTTTGTAGGATTCAGGTTTTGAAAGCTTTGGCTCTGTCCTACTATATTGTAGAGACCCATTTCAAACACAACAAGCGAAACAGTTTGTCTTGTGTAGAAAACTCTTACACATCTCCATTTGTATGCAATGTTTTTGTTTTCGTGTATTTTCTGTTGCTGTCACCGATATGCTAATGATATGCTATTGCTATCTGGAATGCATTCAGCTACACACCACTGATTTCATTTTTGTGCAAAGAAGCAAAAACCTGAGACTTTAGCAATAATTACAATCTTCTGCTCAGTGAAGAAAAGCCGGCAGCACAGATTTAGATACAAAATACACACACCGAAAAAAAAAGAAAAGAAAAGAAAAGAAAAAAAAAAAAAAAAGAATGGTGATAATCTTATTAACCTTGAGTTTTCCATTTCCTTTGATTTTCAAGTTGCAGAATGAGAATTTTGGATGGTAGCAGCCAAATTTTAATATTGTTGTTGATTTACTACCAACCTAATACTCTTTCAGGAAATAAAAGGAGGAAACTGCTCTGAAATGGCAACAAATCAGAAACTACAATTTCAAAAAAAAATGTTAAATTAGTCTGCTGTTGACCAAAATGGAAGTTAATCTGTGTTTCTCTCAATCCTTGTTAAAAATTAAAATGCATGACCATATGATGGACATATATATGTGTGCATATGTGTTTTGTATACGTATATGCATATATGTATATATATTCTTCATTGTTTAACATTTAATTTTTTAAACAATCCTCAGAGAAAATTCATACTTTGTAAGAATAAGACAGTACAAGTATCCATGTGCTTCAGAAATCATTCAGAACAAGCAGTGAGAATTCCTTCATGTCAATTTAAAAGCTGCTTAACAAGAGCCGGTTAACTTCACGTCCAAAGGACGCTGCGCAACTCATGGAGAAATAGGTATAAGACACATCTATACCTTGTAGGCACATGCCCTCAACCTCCGCAGCAGCTTCCTGTGACTGATTAAAGGTAAACATTAATAGTCAAAATACTTTCTACCTTACTGGGGACAAGGGATCACTTTCCTGGAATTTTGCTTACACACCTGCTAAACTAAATACTATATTTCCATCTGTGGGGAAATAGTGCAAACCACGGCTTCAGGATTAGAAAGTTGGGTTCAAATTCTTGGTTTGAACACATATATCTCTGTGTTGGTCAAGTTTTGTGCAGTCATGTTACTTCAGGTTCCTCATCTGGAAAGAACATGTGTGTTATACATAAACCTAATAAATGGAAATGACTTGGCAAGTGCTGGATACATGGAAAATGATAAAAAATAGTAGTGCTTGAAGGAGGAAGAATATGATCTACAACTATGAAATACTGAGCAAATTATTGACAAAACTGTATGTATTGCATTTTCAGCATATGCAACTTTATTTGCTACTCATAGACCTCAGTTGAGGTCAAAGAGCCTACCTTTCCAGAGTGGGAAGCTGTTTCCAAGGCATTGCGGAATTTACCCAAGGTCATCAAACCGGTAAGAGGCAAGGATTCAAGTTTGGATCCAAAAGTGTGTGACTCCACTGCACCTCATGTCCCTCCTGGACAGTTAAACTACTAAGCAATGGCAAAGGTTACCAGGGGAGTGAAAATACCCGAATTGGTAAAAATACAAAACAAATAACGAACCATCCGGGTCCAGACTGAAATCATCTCATTTTTTAAAATTAGATTTTTTAAAATGTCAGTTTCCACTTAGGGAGCATTGTTGGGTGTATTCCCAGGCGAGCGGAGCTGACGAGCTCGGGCTGCGGTAAAAGTGTGTGCACTGTCCAACGTGTACTGCTGCGTGTGAGGTCCTGAGGAGGAGCCGTCCTCTCATCTTTCACGGGGCCCATCCTCTTTGAAGTAAACAGCACAAACCACTATTCATAGTTGCTATTTGCACTTAAGTCTCTGGCTTCATGGTGACTGCGCAATACTAACCCCACTACCCACATTCAGTGTGCTGTTGCGTGAGTTTTAGAGAGGAACGGGTTGGGGACCTTGGTGGGTGGGGACCACGACTGTGACTATCCCCTGGGTGAAATGATTTCCTTTGGGTGATGTATAAGCAGCTTTATCTGTAAGGTCAGAAAATCTGATTTGCCTTCTTATCCTTCCATTGTCCCTGTATTAAACTATCCCTCTTCATCACCAATGCCCCCACCACTTCATTCTCAACTGATAAAAATCCACTTACTCCCTCAGTGAAAGAAAAGGTTTCTGCATTTAATAAAGAGGGTGACTTATCATTTAAGAAGTGGTTTTCATACTTAGAAAAAGGACCTAACACTCAAGTAATTACGATATGGTAGTAATTGAAGGGGGCATGATGGTTTAGTTCCTTATTACTAGAGATTTCAATAATATTTAAAGTCCTTCTGAATATTTAATAGGGAAACAAGTTTACTGCTTACTCCCTAAATTCATTGACATTCATAAAAACAAAGATGGTAGTATCTGACAATTGTCTAAAAGGGCTTATTAGATCTTTTCTAAAGGATATTTGAGAATCCTTGAACTGTGAAAGTGGCTCTTATGTTTCACAAGGCAGCTACTCACTAGGTATTTACCTCAAATTAGGGATTTCTTAAAATTCTTTGTAAAATTGGACAGGTGCAGGTTGAGACAAGTGGCATTTAGCAATTTGACTGTGGAACACATTTTCCAAGACTAAAAATGATGACACGTGTGGATACACGGTGCTTTAGAGAGTGCTATCCAATTGAACTTTCTGAAACGAAGGAAATCTTTTCTATTTACGCTGTCCAAGATGGTCACTGCTAGCCACATGGGGTTATGGAGCCCTGATAGCGTGGCTAGTGCAGGGGCAGGAAGCAGAGCAAATAGCATGTGCAAGAAGATCAAAGCAGGCAGGAAAATCTCCTCATCTTGAGGAACCAACCATCTTGTGCAGAAGACAGGCCCCTATCATTAGAAATGAGGAGGCTGGAGCTCAGGGGGAGTGGCTGGCAGCCATTCCACACAGGCTGGGCCATCCCCGAAGGCAAAGAGCATGCAGGGCTGGGCTGGACTCAAAAGCCTGCAGAGCACTGGGCCTGCTTGTCTGTGGGAAGAAGGAAAGACAGCAGGTGTCACTGTTCTGGGGTTGGTGCTGAGGCCTGCAAAGTAACCTGGGTGGGGCCACGAATCCCTTCCTGGAACAAGAGCTCCTCCGAAAACTGTCACCTTCAGAGCCAGAGGCCCACTGCTCTTCTGCGGCTGTGAGCCCAGTCAGGCTGGACTCCGGGCAAAATGGCAAGGTGCTTAGTTGTCACTTCAGTCTCCCCTCACACTGGTTTCCTATGGCTGCCACATGGCAATTTGCTCTGCTCCCCCCCATTGCATGCCCCCGACACTTTCTTGGACCCTCCATTCTTCTCTCCCTACTTACCTCCTTCTCCCTCCCCGCCTGCTCCTCTCAACCTCCCAGTCAACACCCTTACTATTCTGACCTCTAGGACTGTGGGTTAGTTTTGTCTTACACCAACCTTCAGATAAATGGAACTGTACAGAAAATATTCTTTTTTGTCTGGCTGTTTTCACTCAACATTCAGTTTGTAAGTTGAATTCATGTTGTTGCAATTAACTATAGTTTGTTCTTTTTCATTGCTGAGTAATATTCCATTGCATAAATGTATAATTGTTTATCAATTTTATTGTGGATGGATATTTGAGTTATTTCCAATTTTTACTTTCAAGAATAAAGCTCATTTGCATAATCTAGAACACACATACAAATGTGACTAGTGTTATTTTAATTAAATTTAAATATGTAGCTAGTGGCTACTGTATTGGATACTGCAGCTTGTATCAAATACTACTACAGATATTATTTTTGTCATTGCTTTTTAATTATTTAACGAGAAAATAAGATTGAGGTAAAAGGGCTTTAAAGTCTAGGAGCTGATGGGAGCAGCCATTTTACCTTGCAGCTAGTGGCAATTACTTTGCAGATTTCCTCTTAGGTTGAGACTTCTTAATAATTCCTGTGCAGAAAAGGAAAGTGCTCTGTGTTTAAATATGGCCATTTAAGAAAATTGTTGCTACCAATTCCTGGCTGATTTAAATACTTTAACCTATCATTCATTTCTTTTCAGGGATAAATTTGTTTTCAGATTTCTATCCAATGATGGGGAGCCATGCCTCATAGGTCTGACAGGTTTCACATGAGAGCATGTTGACATATTTATTGGCTACCAATGGGTATAATAAAATAGGCAGAATGAACAATGGATAAGGTAGTTCATGCAGCATGTAGTCCCATTACTTTGCAATATAAAAAGACCCTCATCTTATTTCAGATCAAAAAGCATTTCACAAATTCCCCAAACAAACATAAATAAAAGAAGAAACATAAAACTATATAACTCCCTGAGATAATGTTCAGCTGCAGTGGGAAATGTAACAGTTTAGCATTAAGTTATTAGGCTGAACAGAATCAGTGCATGAAGAAGTCAAAAGTTATAAGAAATCAATCATCTAACTCTATTTGTAATTCTCATTCATCCCTACTTTGAGAGACCTGTCTGCTTCTACGCATGTCCTGGAGGTAATGGAGGCACCAAACTCTGAGAAATTCCAGCCTCACAGGGAGTTTGCATCTGAATCATTGTTGGCAATGTGAGGTGAATAGAGGATGAAAAAAGTCAAGGGAAAGAGCCCGGCCAGCATGGCTCAGTGGTTGAGCATTGACCTATGAATCAGGAGGTCACGGTTTGATTTCTGGTTAGGGCATGTGCCTGGGTTGTGGGCTGGATCCCCAGTGTGGGGCTTGCCAACCAATGATTCTCTCTCATCATTGGTGTTTCTATCTCTCTCTCCTTCTACCTTCCTCTCTGAAATCAATAAAAAAAATATTTTTTAAAAAATTCAAGGGAAAGAAAGTTCTTTGAAATGAATTATGCACACACAGGTGTGTATTTGCACCCAGTAAAGAATTACACAACAACAACAACAATGCAGATACTGTAAAAAAAAAAAAATGAAGTGAAAACCAGCCTGTACTCAGAAAAACATTTTTTATACTTCTCTTAAATGGTAATTGAATCTAATCTTATAATATAGAGTTGACACTTGTTTCTCATATTTTGACAAACTTTTATTAGTTAATTTCCCCCAATATAATTTTTCAGAAGTCTTTTTTGAAGAGACTTGGGAATCAATCATAAAGAAGATAAGTTAATTCAAGTGTTTTATATGAAATACAAAATGGAAAGATGCATCTGGATAATTCAGTTCATGAACTGTGTTTGTTTTTTTAAATATAGTCACTCATATTTCTTTCATTGACATTAAATGTTCACACATCATAACAAACAAACACACATTTACAGACAAACCAGTGGATATGGCTGTGGGAAGTAGCATTTAATGTGAAAATAAAATTTACCTTTTACTTTCATTTTTGCTTCCTGGTATTTCTTTATTTGTTAGTTTGCCTTGACAAAAATTATTTTCAGTGGCTCTCAGTTTCCAATTTTATCTTTTTATCGACAAGAACAGTGCAGAAAGTTAACCAGAAGCAATTACTTCCAATCAGTTCTGAACTATAGGAAATAAGACTAGAAAGCTCTATTCTGAATTTATTTTTATTGTGATAAAGACACATTGAATCTGTCATCTAAACAACCTTTAAGGGTATAATTCAGTAGTGTTCAATATATTCACATCGTTGTAAAGAGATCTCTAGAAACTTTGTCTTGTATAATTGAAATTCTATACACATTAAACACGAATACCTCCTCTTCTCTCCTCCTAGCCCTTGGCAACCACCTTTCTATTTCTATTGTATTTACCACTTTTAGATATTTTATGCAAGTGGAATCATACAGCATTTACACTTTTGTGACTGGCTTACCTCAGCATTAATATCCTTGAGGTTCATGGATGTTGTAGCATGTAACCAGATCTCCTTTTTAATAAGAGGCAAAAGATTTAACAGATCTCCTTGTTTAAGGCTTCATAATATTCCATTGTATACATGTATAGTTGGCCCTTGAACAGCATGAGTTTGAACTGCATGGACCCATGTATATATGGATTTTTTCAATGAATACCTGTAGTGTTTTTAATATATGGATGGGAATTGCTTACTAGGAAGGCTGACTGTATGCATTGGTCTATGCCAATTTACATAGGGGACTTGAGCATTCATGGATTTTGGTATCTATGGAAGTTTCTGGAAGTAATCTCTCTGTGAATACTGAGAAACAACTAAGATTTTGGGAAATCAAAGGTATATGTAGATTTTTACTGTGCAGGGAGTTGGTGTCTTAACCCTCCTGCTGTTCAAAGATCAACTGTATTACATTCCCCTTATTCATTCACCTGTTGACAAATATTTGGGCTACTTATACACGTTGGCTATTGTGAATTATGCTGCAATGAACATTGTATGCCAGTGTCTTTTCAAGATCTTGCTTTGAATTCTTTTGGATATATACCCAAAGTAAGATGGCTATATCATATGGGAATTCTACTTTTAATTTTTTGAAAAACTGCCATATTTTTTTCCATAATGAATGCACCATTTTACATTCCCATGAACAAGACACAGGGTTCTAATTTATCCACATCCTTACCAACACTTGTTATTGTCTGTTCTTTTGATAGTGGCTATCCTAATTAATGTGAAATGGTATCTCATTATAATTTGATTTTCATTTCTCTTATGATTAGTAATGTTGAACATCTTTTCATAGGTTTGTTGGCTATTTATGTATCTTCTTTGGAGAAATTTCTACTCAAGTTCTTTGCCCATTTTTAAATCAAGTTATTTGGGGTATTTTCTGTTTTTTGTTGTTGAGTTGTAGGAATTCCTTATATATTCTAGCTATATTCAGATATATAAATTGCAAATATTTTCTCTCATTTCAGTGGTTGCTTTTTCAGCTGTTGACTGTTTCTTTTGATGTGCAGAAGTGTTAATTTTGATGTAGCCTCATTTGTCTATTTTTTCTTTTGTTGCCTATGCTTTTGGTGTCATATCCAAGAAATCATTGCCAAATCCCATGTCTTAAAGCTTTTTTCTCTGTTTTCTTTATGAGTTTTCTAGATTTAAGTATATAATCTATTGTGAGTTAACTTCTGTATATCATGAATGATAGTTTCAAATTTATTCTTTTGCATATAGATATCCAGGTTTTCCATGGTAACCATCCACAAAACAAAAAGACAAGTTACTGAATGGTAGTATACATATGCCCACGATATATCAAATAAGGGGTTAATATTAAAAAAAAATGTAAAAACTCATAAAACTTAACACCAAAAAGACAACCAATTGGATTAAAAAATGGGCAGAGGTCCTGAATACACATTCTCCAAAGCACACATACAGAAGGCCAATAGACATATAAAAAGTTGCTCAAGAACACTAATCATCTGAGAAATGCAAATTAAAATAACCACAAGTGAACACCTCACACCTGTCAGATAGCCTATCATCAATAAATCAACAAACAAATGTGCATTGTTGGTGAAATTGTAAATTAGTGCAGCCACTATAGAAAATATCACAGAGGTTTCTCAAAAATTAAAAATAGAACTACCACATAACCCAGGAATCACATTTCTGGGTATATAACCAAATAAATCCAAAACACTAATTTGAAAAGATATATACCACCCCCCTCCCCCATGCTCAGTGCAGCATTATTTATAAAAAAACAGATATGGAAGCAAACCTAAGTGCTCATAAATAGATGACTGAATAAAGAAGAGTGGTATGTACATACAATAGAATATTACTCTACCACTGTCACAACATGGATGAACTGAAAGGCTATTATGCTAAGTGAAATAAGTCAGACAAAGAAAGACAAATGATTTCATTTATATGTGGAATCTTAAAAACAAAATAAACAAAACAAAAACACCTCATACATATAGAAAACAAACTGATGGTTGCCAGATGAGAGGAGGGTTGTAAGTCTGGGTTAAAAAGGTGAAGGAATTAAGAAGTACAAATCGGTAGCTACAAAATAGTCATCTATACTAATAAAAGGGTAATATGCTAATTAGACTGGGAGACCTTCTGGACAAAGCCATGGTGGTGGGATCGAGGCAGAGGTGGTTAGAGGTAATCAGGCCAGGAAGGAAGGGCAATTGGGGGTGAGCAGGTCAATGAGGGGGTGTGGAATTGGGGTGAGCAGGCCTGCAGGTGGAGGCAGGTGGGGGTGATCAAGCCAGCAGGGGAGGCAGTTAGGGGGCAATCAGGCCAGTGGGGGGGCAGTTAGGGGTGATCAGGCTGTCAGGCAGAGTGGTTAGGTGTGATCAGGCAGGTAGGCAGGTGAGCAGTTAGGAGCCAGCGGTCCTGAATTGCAAGAGGGATGTCTGATATCCAGTTTAGGATATTCCCTGAGGGGTCCCAGATTGGAGAGTGGGCAGGCTGGGCTGAGGGACACCCCTCCCGTGAATAAATTTTGTGCACTGGGCCACTGGTATTATTATCATTTTTAAGAAAAAACTGTATTAGGAATCAGGAAACTAATTAAAAAGTTGTTCTTTATTATAACATGCTGAAAATCATACGATGTCTGAAAAACATAATATGAATTAATTATGCTACAGAAATAAACATTATAAATGAATATATAAAACCAGAGGCCTGGTGCATGAATGCATGCATGGGCGGGGTCCCTCAGGGCGGCCTGCAGAGATCAGGCCACAGCTCACACCCCCAGCTTCGCAGCCCTGCAACCACACCTGGTACCTCATGTTGGCCTGGCGTTGCCCCCTCACCTGCTCCACCGTCCTGCCTGTGGGGTAATTGATCAGGGCCAGGTCCCCTCATGGCTCCCTCTGTGCCTGAGAGCTGGGTGGTGGCCCTGCTCCCTGCTTCTGCCACGGGTCGTCATCTGTGGTGATTAAACCTCCACTTGCACCCCCTTGTCCTGGCACTGGTTGCTCACCTGCTCCACCATCCCGCTGTGGTCCCGCTCTTGTTGGGGACCATTGGGATGGCAGCACCTCCACTGCTGCCTGCTGCCAGTGCCGCGTTGCCAATGCCTGCCATGTTCTGCACCATGCCCTCATGGTCAGTGCAGGTCATAGCGAGTGGGTGAACTCCAGGTCGAACTCCCAGTTGAACAATCACCCAAGGGGACAATTTGCATATTAGGCTTTTATTATATAGGATAGTATAACATATAACTGTATACTTTACACCCATGCAGCATCTATGCATATCAAACTGTTATTTTTTTTTTAAATTAAGACTATAAATGTATTTTAAAGACATAAAAAATTTCTAACAAGGAAAAAGTTCTAGGATTTTACTCATATATACATGCACATATACATATATGTATATATATGTAGTAGAAACTCAATAACAGTTTCTACTACATGCCTTTATGGAATATGATAGCCTACTAGTAAGTGCCTACTTCCAATGTAATTTATTCCCTAGTGAAAGCAGAGACAGAAAACAAACCAGTAACATCTGAATAAGACTTTGTAAATTCAGATTGTAAGTTCTATGATAGAAATAATGTAGGGGCATGGGATAGAGAAAATCTGCAGGAAGAGGTGGTAATCAGCTTGGGTGGGTAAAAAAATCCCCAGTTTTCCTGAGAAAGCACCTAGAAAAGACAGGGGGAAAAAAGAAAGAAATGGCCATATCAAGATTTGGGGATGAGATGCTCACCTGCACAGGGGCAAGTGAAAGTGCAAGTCTCTAGGAATGTTCAGTAACAGTGAGTTGCTTCAGTGCTGCTGGAGTTGAGCAAGGAAAAAAGAATGGCAGGAGTTGAGATCAGAATGATAAGGAGGGGCTGATTTCCTCAGGGCTTTGTAGACCATGGTGAGAAATGCAAATTTCAGTTTGAGTGTAAGCGAGGCCACGGGAGGGTTCCCTTCCTTGGAAATGAAGTCATGTGAACTATAAGTTCAAAACATAATACTGACTAATGTTTTATTGAACAGAGACGGAATGCAGGGCAATAAGAGTTGAAGCAGATGGGGTGATAGAGTAATCCAGGCATGAGCTGATGGTGGCTTAGATGAGGCGAGGGATCTTACAAGGTGGCACACTGTTTAAATAACACACAGCAAGTTCAATGAATAGAGAAAGTAAAGAATATATGTAATTTATTGGGCGTAACAGCACTTTATTAAATGAACTTCACGACTTCTCTTTTCAGCTTTGAAATATCCCATCCTGAAGGTGATTGACAAATAATCATCAAGCTTATTTTAACAGAAGGATAAGAAAGAAAAAATCCATTTAAACCATACCAATTCAAAGGACTTCTACTATTTTTATGGGTAGAAGAGTTGTGTTTTTCATCTAAAATGACTAAAACATTTTTTTTACAGGAAATTGATTTAATTGAAGCTATTGTTAGGCATTGCAAATAGGTTTGGTTCATACCACCATTCCCAGGAATTTATAAATGAGTTCAGAATGTTGTTCAGGCACCAGAAAATAAACCTCCAAGCTATTTACTACCTCCATGATATATAAAGTTTGCAGTTTTGATTTTGTGTGATTATGTTCAGCAATGGTGACCTTTAGAGGCAACAATATTGAAGTGTAATGAGGAGATGTTTGATCACTGGTATACAATGAAGAGTTGGTGCTGCTTCCCCATTTCTTCCTGGAATTCGTGAAATCCAACTGACAGGCTTTAACCTTTAGACTGCTGAAGTTATAAAATGTATAAGGATTTAGGCTGTTTATACAACACGTCAGATATATGAAATTTTCAGACACTGCAGCTTCTTTTATCATCTGGTAAAATGATTTTGTATATTTAATAATAACAGTCACTGGTAACCATGACAAGCTGCACTTGGGTATACCACAAAGTATATCAAGTGTAGGTTGAAGAAAGTAGGGGTGGGGGTCACTGAGTAATATAAATAGAAAGTGGGTATTCTCCCCAGACCAGGTGTTCTCAAAACAGATGAATAAGGCTCTTCTGTTTCCTCCCCTTCTAGGCTAGCATAGAAGCTAGAAAGAGCTAACCCCAGGCTCCCCTTGCTAAAAATGTCATTGAAATGAAAAAGAAAAGGTAAGTGTGAGGTGCTAAAGGATCAAAGGCTCTGATTACCCAATGGAATTCTTTTTGGCGCTTTAACCAGTGTTGGGAATGTGGATGGGGGAGAAAGGAAGCCAATGAGAACAGAAGCTCAAGATCTGGGGCCCCAATGCTATTTGGATTAATTCATAACAGCTCAAGCAGAATCCCCCAAATAAGTTATTTTTCATTCTTGTTTAGAAGACATTTGACCAAGTCACTAATTTCTTGGCTGAAGCTACAAATATTAATTGATAATACAATCAGCCTTTCCTAAGCAGCTGTAGAATTTTGGTTCTCTAGACATGAATATGAAGAGTATGGAATAAGGATGTGCCATTTTTAAGTAAGCTCGTGATTTAGAAGCATATGTATTTAGTGATAGGAACTTAATCTGTAGGGAGAAAATAAATTATCCTAGGTGTTAATTTAATAACACACATGTAAAATAAGCGAATGATTAGGAAATGAATGATAGAATCTATTTCTGGACATTTATGGGAATAAAAAGTTTCCACCAAAATGCAGTATTCATGCATCTTGCTTAAATGATGACTCCATGGCAATAGAAGAAATCTATTAAATACCCAGCTAGGTTTCAAGATTCCAGAGATGAATCAACAAGCATGGTCATTGACCTTAGCTCTTTGGTCATTGACCCTTCTTCTTAGGAACCTAGTTCTTTCAAGGACAAGTTCTAAGCTTATTTCTCTTTATATTCCTGGTTTCTCATACAGAATCTGACATATAGACACTAAATGCTTTTGTATTGAATGAATGGAGTAATGATTGAAGACTAATAATCAAGCACCTTAAAAATGACACAATTAAAGAACTGACAGTTTGCATTCCATATGTAAAAAAGAGAGCAATGTGAATAATGTGGCATGTTTCCTAACGAAAGTCAAGTCCATGGAATATTTAGAAGATCTAGGGTCAATAAGATTCCTTTGAAATCTTACATCAGGAAATGTTTGCAAAATTCAGTGTATTTAGAAAAAAGACAGTGATATGTGAGTCATGGAGAGTATTTACTTGAGTGTGTTTTACTCAGATTCAAGGCCTTTGTAAAAACAACCATTGTCCCTCAGCCCATTCTGCGCCCTCTCCCAGTCTGGGACCCCTCATGGGATTTCTGCCTGAGGGCTTAGCCTAAGCCAGCAGGGAGACATCCCTCTCACAGTCCGGGATGCCTCTGAAAGTCTGGAACCCCTCGTTCCTTACCACTCACCTGCTTGCTGCTCCTTACCACTTGGCTTGCTGTTCCTTAACACTGTCATGGAGGTGGGAGAGGTTCCCACCTCTGCCACTGCACTCGCCAGCTGAGAGCCCGGCTTCTGGCTGAGCAGTGCTATCCCTGGGGGAGCACACTGACCACCAGGGGGCAGCTCCTGTGTTGAGCATTTGCCCCCTGGTGGTCAGTGTGTATCATAGTGACCAGTTGTTCTGGTCATTCCACCATAATGGTCGCTTAGGCTTTTATTTATACTAGAGGCCGGGTGCACAAAATTCATGCACGGGGTGTGTGTGTGTCCCTCAGCCCAGTCGGCATCCTCTCCAATCTGGATCCTTCTCACAATCCAGGACTACTGACTACCAAACGCATGTCTGCCTGCCTGATTGACCCTAATCGCTTCTGCCTGCCAGCCTGATCAACACCTAACTGCTCCCCTGCTGGCCTGATTGCCCCTAACTGCCATCCTCTGCTAACCTGGTCTCCCCCAACTGCCCGCCCATGCAGGCCTGGGCCCTGTCCCCAGCTGTCCCCCCCTGCAGGCCTGATTGCCCACAACTGCCCTCCCCTGCTGGCCATCTTGTGGTGGCCATCTTGTGTCCACATGGGGGTGGCCATCTTTGACCACATAGGGGTGGCCATTTTTTATGTTGGAGTGGTGGTCAATTTGATTATTACCTCTTTATTATATAGGACTAGAGGCCCAGTGCACAAAATTTGTGCACTCAGGGCAGGGGGGCTTAGCCTGGTCTGTACTCTCTTGCAGTCTGGGGGATCAGGCCTAAGCTGACAGTCAGACACCCCTCTAGCAGTCCAGGAGCCCTCGGGGGATGTCCACTTGCCATTGGGAAACAGGCTAAGCTGTAGTTGGACATCCTTAGCACTGATGGCTGAGCATAGCTCCCATTGTGGGAGAGCACTGACCACCAGGGGGCAGCTCCTGCATTGAGCATCTGCCCATTGGTGGTCAGTGTGTGTTATAGTGACCAGTCATTCCCAGTTGTTCTGCTGTTAGGATCCATTTGCATATTACCCTTTTATTATATAAGATACTAGATGTTCAGTGCATGAAATTCATGCATATGGGGGGGGGGGTCCCTCAGCCCAGCCTGCACCCTCTCTAATCTGGGACCCCTCAGGGGATGTCCTACTGTTGGTTTAGGCCTGATCCCTGTGAATGATATAACCAATAAACAAACTAAAATGAAGCTTGGCTACTAATTATGAGTAATCTTTCCTAAGGATAAGTCCACTTCAAAGAAAATAAGAACTTAGACTCAGACAACAGGCCTCAAAACAGAATGGCTCAGAATTCTTTTTCATAAACTGAGTGACATTTCCTATGGTTCTCACCTTCTCACAATAAATTAGCTAAGGTTGCTGTCAGTGAAGATGCTGACTAGTCCACCACTAAGTATGTTTTAGGGTCCTGAGATTTGGGTACACATAATCTGGTGGTAGCGTCACTTTTTTGTGTAAGTCTATAAAATGAGAAGGTTGCACTAAATGACTCTGAAGTTCTTTCTAGGTTTAAAAATCTTAGCTAAATAGATCTCAGGGCAGGATTTTGTTGCTTTACTCTTCCTCTCCTTTAAAACATTCATTTGTATAGGTGAAGCTTTGGGGCAAGTATTATAGTTGCCCCAGGGGCAGCTTCAAAGGCTGGGGAAAGTGGAGAGGCAGGCCTGAAGCTGAAACCCTCAACATTCTTTCCCGATCCCTTCAGAGCATCTTGACCTTGCTGCCAGCCATCTCCCCTTCGAAGTGTTCTCCCTCCTTTCTCCTATGTAATGAAACTTCTTAGTTGTATTTGAGCATTCTGTCTGCTTTCTCAAGGGCTTGACTTTTTCCTCTTGCCCCTTAAATAGAAAAATTCTCCAGAGTTTTGTTCTTAGATTTATATTATCTACCCTGTATACTTGTGCAGCAAACTTAGCTCTTTCACATTCTTGAGTAGATTAATGAGGTTTAAACTAGTGGGTTGATGTCAGGCTCTACTAGTTGACTCCCTGCCAATCATCAAACGCTTAAATCCTAAGAGATTTCCTAGAGCTCAGCCTCCCAATATATCTTTAGAGTTAAATAAAGTAATCTTCCATCACTTGAAAAAGGAGTAATCATTCC
>PVJC01004959.1:45000-61224 GCA_004026665.1 Murina feae
ATCAGCAGCTTCAGCAGGACCTGAGAAGCTGTGAGAAAGGCAAATTCTCAGGTCTGCCTCCTGAAGCAGAAATTCTGTGTGCAGGGCCAGCCATTGCTGTGTTCAGCAGCCCTTCCAGTGATTTGGATGCATGTCCAAGTTTGAGAACCACTGCTTTCGATAAGTTTGGGATTATCTGCTTCAATGTTGAACAGCTCTCAGGAACCTCTAGAGCATTCTCTTGTATTAGAAAAAATAAGGACAAAAGAAAAGGAGGTAAATAAATAAAAAAACAAATAAGTAAATGAAAGGATGAGATGATAAGGTAATGAAAACTTGACCCTCATAGGGTGATAGATGCTACAGAAAATCACCTTAAAATGTTACTTACCAGCAGGAAAGCCACCAATTATCCATCCTAGTTTAAAATGCACCAATCAAGAAGGTTAGCAAATGGTTTTTAAGGACCCTTTCAGGTCTTTTAATATATATATATATATCACAGGGAGGAAGGAAGAGGAAAAGAGAGATAGAAACATCAATAATGAGAGAGTATTATCGATGGGCTGCCTCCTGCATGCCCTACACTAGGGACTGAGCTCACAACCCAGGCATATGTCCTGACCGGGAATCAAACTGTGACCTCTTGTTTCATAGGCTGACACTCAACCACTGAGCCATTCTGGCTGGGTCAGGTCATTTTAATGGTATTTTATTTCTCACCTAAATTCCTGCTAGGTTTTTTGTTTTTGTTTGTTTGTGTGTTTTTCTCTCAGAAGTGATTATAGAGATCAGCTGGTCAACCACTTTCTGTGTAATGACACATAAAAAGTTTTACCCATGCTCTTCAATTGTTCAGCTTGGGCAACAACTGTCTTCACACTTCAGCCCAGACCCACACTCTCTGCCAACCTCCAAATTCTTTTGCCTCCGCTGGAGCTATTTTTCTCACCACACCTGGAGAAAAGTTTTCCAAACATTCCGCCCTTGTTTTCAGAAGGAACTGCTGGGATTTGTCACTTCTGACTCTCAGAGACTTCTTCACAACAAATGAAAACGAATTACTAAAATGGGAAGCCATAATTTTAATCTCCCTTTAGACTTCCTTAGGAGCCTGGCATTGGAAAATCACTCAGTAATTCTTTATTAAATGGAATCGAATCACTTAGCCTAAATAACCTTCTCTCACTGGTTATTTCCCCATCTCTCTTTAGCTATTCTTACATTTATTTGAAGAAGGGTTGCATCATGATCTAATCTAATAAAAGAGTAATATGCAAATTGGTGCCACTTCGCTAAGCCATGCCCACCAGGCAATCACCATGCCCACCAGCCAATCAGAGCAACTATATGCAAATTAACCCAGCCAAGATGGTGGCCGGCAGCCACGGAGCTGGAACAAGCAGAAGGCTTGCCCCTGCAATAGAGGAAGCTAAGATTCTGGCCTGCCTTGGCCATCTGTGACCTCTGCTCAAGGCAATGAAGTTTCAATTATAGAAGATAAATAAACCCCAGATACCAGCTTCCAGCCAGATTGGGCTCAAGGAAGTGCTGGGAGCCTGGGTTGTCAGGGGCAACCCAACCTGGGCTCTGGTTAAAGCCACAAAGTTTCAGTTATAGAAGATAAATAAATCCCAGATACCTGCTTCCAGCCAGCCTTACTGCAAACAGCCATCAGCCACTCACCCAGGCTGGTCAGGTACCCCAGCAGGACCCCCCTCCATGAAGGAGATGTGGCCAACCTGAAAACGGCCCTCAGCCCTCATCCAGACTAGCCAGGCACCCCAGCAGGACCCCCACCCTGATCTGGGACACCCTTCAGGGCAAACCAGCTGGCCCCCACCCATGCACCAGGCCTCTATCCTGTATAATAAAAGGGCAATATGCAAATGGACCCTAACAGCAGAACCACTGGGAATGACTGGTCACTATGACACACACTGACCACCAGGGGGCAGACACTCAATGCAGGAACTACTCCTGGTGGTCAGTGTACTCCCACAGGGGGAGCTCTGCTCAGCCACAAGTCAGGCTGATGGCTGCCAGCACAGTGGTGGTGGTGGGAGCCTCTCCTGCCTCCTCAGCAGCGCTAAGGATGTCTGACTACAGCTTAGGCCTGCTCCCCACTGGTAAGTAGACATCCCCTGAGGGCCCTTGAGCTGCCAGAGGGATGTCTGACTGTCAGCTTAGACTCGATCCCCTGGGGAGCAGGCCGAAGCCAGCAGGTGGATATCTCCTGAGGGTCCCAGATTGTGAGAGGGCACAGGTTGGGCTGAGGACCCTTCCCCCACCCCCGTGGGTAAACAAATTTTTGTGTACCGGGCCTCTAGTTCTTATATAAAAGGGTGCCCCCCAAAATGTATACACACACTGTGAATAATTATAAAGGCAGTGTTTATTAAAATACATTTCCTTTTCAGACTTGAGCTATTAGCTATTAAAGTGTATATACATTTTTGGGGAACACCCTGTAAATAAGATTCATATATAGGATCATGCTGGATTTAAGGAAATCTGCTAAACTTGTGATGGATCATAATCAAACTCTTATTAATTACAATTCCTTGAAACTCTTTAATACCTTTGTCTCAGGTTGTTTTTCGCTAGTTTAGGCCTTGGAAGCATTCCCAATAAGCTTTATCTTATTAGACACAATTTAGACATTTTCTCAAGGTGTTAAACTGATACCGCTCTCATTTTGTGTTATTTGGCAATTAAATGTGCCCACCTTCTCTTCTGTACCCAACTCATTGATAAGAGGTTAAAGGAGTTAAATTAGCTACTGCTTGGGCACAGCCTATCATGATATTTCAGTATGTTCCTTAGAGTTGTAGAATCAGGTCACTTTTTAAAAGGCAATTCCGTGTACTGTGATCAAAGGTACTGATTTATGCACATTACTTTGTACTGTCAGGTTTCTCCCACAAAATCATTAGAGACAGTTCAATTCAGTCTGTTATCAATTGCTCTTTATGGCATTATATTGCTCTCATGGGGTTTTAATGCAGACTTTTAAAATTTGTGGCTGTGTATCCAATAGGAATTTAGACAGGTTCCCTGTTTTTCTACATACTAAGATGCAGACTTCTTTCTCAATTTCAGTGACTCTCAACAAATGAGTATTCAAAGAGAGAATCTTATATGAAACTTCTGTTTTTCAATAGTGCTGGATAAAAGCCAGTCAGCTCTATATTTTTAATGTACCAGCTTATTTTAAAAGTTTTCTACCTCTGAGTTTCCTGTCCTAATTCTTTTAGTTACTATATTTGTAAAGATGGAAGAGAAAGGAGCTTTTAAGTCTTTCTTTGGTGCCGTCTATTTATCAATCACTTTTACCCATTTAATAGTCACATTTTCTTTTTCCCCCATTCATCTCTTGAAGCCTCCAACTTCACTTGACCCTGTCATAAAGTCCTAGAAAAAGTATATAAGAGTTTGAAAGGCTTGCAGTTCCTACAGCCTTCTAGTACATTTCAATTTTGCAGCACAATGAATACTGACAGTATAATAGAGACTTTAAAAACAAAGGGAAAGCTAACTATGAATGCTGTAAGGATTTTTAATTTCACTAAACTCAGCAGGTGTAAGGAAGCATTCTCTTGCATATTCGGCCTATCAAGTCATTATAAAATTGAAGAATTTAATCTGCATTAGTAACACTTTTGAGTCCACATCAGAGTTTTTAAAATGTTATTTAAAAATGTAATTTTAAAAATAAAATACTGTTTCAGATGTCTATGTTCTTCATATACATCTGCATATTTAAACAATATTCTTTAGACTGAATCAGGTTTATTAAGAAAAATCTGACTGCAACTTAAAAAAATAATTTTTGGATGGCTATAATAAATTTATGAGATCAAAGAATCACATCCTTTTATTTTAATAACTGTCACCTGGGTTAAGAGTTATGCTTAGTTTAAAAAATGGAAGCACTACCACTATTACTTCTAAATTTATTTTGTTAATGAAGCCACTACATAAATTTAGCACTTTTTTAAAATTAATTGCTCATACTGAAAAGGGCTAAATCCAGAATAACTCTGTTTCAAAGACCTAATTGCCAAGGACCTAGCCTTAATATTAACTCGCATAATTACTATGCAAAGCATACCCACCCAGAATGTTTGCATAGCTATCACAAGCGCTTTCATAAATGATGCTTTAATTAGTCTTAATTAGAATTTGTTTAAGTCAGCAGGGAATGCCAGGCCCGTGAAATGATGTATGTAATAAGCATCAGGCTCACTTTTTACTTGGGGAATAGAGCTGACAAAATCACATCACGTTAAATTGATTCAGTCAGAATTAAAATTCTTATGGTATTAATTAAATGGGGGATCTCATTAGCAGGCTGCAGGGTGACAGAACGCCTCTTTGGCGACCAGATGTGAGGAGCGAAGCACTGAAGGAGAGTACCAGTAGACCCAAAAGTCATCTTATTTTTACATGTAGGGATTATGACATCCAGCTTGGTCCAAAGTGGCCCACCTATATATAATATTAAGATTCCAGGAACTCAGAATAATTTTTGTTTGTTTTGATATTTGACTACTGAACTTTGGTAACAAAAAATTCTGATTATTCAGAAACATCATTTTTATTTGACAAACCAACTCAGTAAACCTGAGAATCAATAAATAATTGTAATGAATAAACATTTTAAAAATTATTTAAATACATGCTCTTCTTAATGGATATGACAGTCATTGAGAAATTTTATCTAAGATTCTTTCTTTATTTCTTACCTACATATATTGTATATATTGTTACTGATTCAATGCAACACTAAAAACATAATTTCTATTTAGTCAGCTAAATAATAGGGTATTGATTAATGTGCTCACGGAGCCACTGGTGACTGTTTTCTTTCTGCTGTATGGTAAGGAAAAGGCACATTTTGATATTTATAAAACAGTTCTGAGATTGCAAGTCTAGCTATGGATGGAGGGTATTTACTTCCAATTAGCATATGTTTTGTGAATGGCAAGGGGCATATGCTGTGGCTGTGTATATTTTTGGTCAATATTAACAATTTAAGGCTTTGGCTTCATTCCTTCCAGCATTTGTAAAAATGAATATTTTTCTTATAAATGCCGAATGAGTAGAAAAATACTGAGGCTAAACCTTCCTATTAAAAGACATGGAGGTAGACAGCTGATATTTAACTATAGAAGAAGTGAGTCTTAATTATTAACCATAGGAAAACATCAGTTTTTTGTGATAAATAGCTGAATATTTAAAGAAAAATCATAAAGTTAATTTAATAGTTGGTAGTACTTAAAAATAAGTACTTAAATTAGTATTTATCACAATTTATCGTAAATAAGTTAGTAAATAAAAGTGCAGTATCTATTGTCAGCTACTATTTAGATGAGAAAATGGTTTACATTTCCTTTTATTTTAAAACTGGATAGATTCCTTCCATATTTGAGTGGTGAAAAACACCACTAGAAATATCAAAGAGAATGTTAACTATGGAAACACAATTTCAAAAGAAGAGATAAATCCTAATAGGATGGTATGTTTTAGTCTCAAATCTCAATTTTCTATCTCTAGCAATTTTTATTTTCATGAAAGTCATTTTATGTTGTATCATTTTCTGTTCCATTTGAACTTTTTCTTCCCAAAATGAGGTATTAAGGTTTAAAGGCATGATATAAATTATTTTTTTTAAAAAACCACACCAGTTTAAGACTGCCTCACCGTACTCTGAAATGTTTTGTATGTATTATATTTTGACTGCCCATTCCACCCTTTTCTGACAGGTTGTTGAGAGTGTAAAAAAGACATAACAATGACCAGCCATTCAAGTCCTGAGAACATTTAAAACAGTCAAAACACACTAGGCCAATGCCTTTGCAGCAGCGTGTAACAAAGGAAAATACACTTCGGAAGCCATCCACTTTTTAAAAGCTCATTCTGGAATTGGTTTAATGAGGACAATAATTGATCCAACATCGGGTCACTTCCTTGACACCAGAAAGAAAGAACGTGCAAGTTTATTCTGAGTTGACCCTGTTCGCAAACGTGCTGTTTTGCAGAATAAACATTCTGTTGCTTTTTAACATTTTCAAACACAAAGTCAAGTGGCTTGTTCTTCAACGGTATGATATAGCACATGTCAGGTAAACCAATAACTATACCGGTGACAGGGTATTTTGCATGTCAGTACCGAAGTAAATAGACATATTAAGATGATTGCAAATTATGGGCATTGAAATGAATTCTGTGTTGAATCCTAACAATTCATAAGATCTAGTTACCTTAAATGTTCTTTACTCACTTATTTTGGACTCTGAAAAAATAATTGACATGTTCAAAATAATAATCCTAATTTGGTGCCACAACCAATCATGATTGGAAAAATAAATCCCAACACATCTATTTAGGAAACTGGCTTTCTCATGGCTATTTTTCTTCCTGCGGAAAAAAAAAAAAAAGCAAAAGGTATTTATTTTATAACTGCCTGAAGCCAACTCCAGTGTTCCTTGCCTTTAGCAAGAGGCAAACCTCTACTGAGGCATATTGCAGCCTAAAGGAATATAGTAAAAAGGTTATATAAACACTCAGAAAAATAAATTAATAACCCCAAGTCTTTTAAATGCACTGAAGAAGGACAGGCTATGTGGTATGGAATGGTTTTGATTTAGGTCAGGCCCGCTGTCCAATATTCAATTCCATTTGTAAAATTAATAGCTCCTCCAGGAATTGCACGAGTTTAAACTTAGAAGCATCTCTTTGCTACCTCATGGGGATAGAGCGAAGGGCATGGGACTAAAAATTATAGGGGCACACATTTGCATAGTGGCTCTTCCACGCACTAGCCTTAGACATTTGAGAGATCATGAAAACTCTATCTACCTTATATGACAAATGAACGCTCATCCCATCTCTACACTGTACTTCATGAGGGAGGAGCTAGACTGTCCAGCTTTGCCAGAACCCCCAAATAATATTATGGCAAATAAGAGTGGGAAGGGGGCGTTAATACTAAATCAGAAACTGCGACATTGTCTATGTGACTCTAGGTTCAGTCCCTTATTTTCCACCACTTCCACTATTGTTAAGTGATCAGAAACAGTCCTTGTTCTTGAACTTCTGGGGATATTATAAGAGTCATGCGATGCTCCTTTAGATAGCAGATATGTTCTTAGGATAACGGAAGAAGTCCAGGGACACAAGGAAGCCCCATAGGAGCCTAAACACATTTCATTACCATTGATCAGAAGAGGCAACTTTTTATTTCCTGTTACCGCAGACCCTACCAGCTGCGCTTATAATATCCCAGTCAGAAGTCCTAGGTGCGTTGAATTATTTATTTCTGTTCTGTCTCCCAAACTGCTGCTTTCACATGCAATTCTTTCATAGAGTGTTATACACACAACATCTCTGTATGACCTGGGGATTTCATACAGAAGGTTGATTGTAATAAGGAGTGACTGAATCTCTGATGTTTGCTGACAGCTTTCAAGCATCACCTCGCCCTCTTTCCCTTCTACCTCACATCCGGGCAAGCTATAAAAAAAGCCCTCACGTTCTTCTCCTTTTGCTCCAGTGGGAAGTTCAAACCGTGCCAGACCCAACGGGTGCACGTGGGACCCTCACCTCAGCCCTACTCTTTAACCACCTTTAATAAAACCCCAGGGCAGACTCCTTTCCCAGCTCTGAAGCCATTTTTAGACTAGCAACACCAATTAAATGTGTGTCCTGGCCACCGACAGAGGTTCACACTGGAAATGGAGGATAAGGATCTGTTTGTTTGTTTTAACACAGTGTGCTTTTCATCTGTGATTTCTTTCAGACCCTGGCTGCCCTGTGGACCAACAGCTCTGTAATAGACCAAAAAGAGCTAGATATTGATATGATTAAGAATATCAACAGCAGGGACAGAGGTTAGAATAAAAATGTGAAGGGCTATCAAGTCCCATTTCTTTAGGGCACAAGTTGATCTCCAGCTGGGATGAGAAATTTCCCCTCCTGGTGTAGCACCACCTAATTAGCTGCGTTAGGGAAGACTCAGCCTTTCTCTGAGAGCTGGCCTCAGTTGGAAGCAGGAAACTCACCTACTTCGCTGGTAAGGCTGTAACACTTAATTAATTAATGGTTGCAGCATATTTATGATCTTGGGATAAAAGGGCTATAGGAATGAAAGTATTATCATCTTCTTTCTTATTGCTACAGAGAAACACGAGTCACTTTGGCAAATTAGTGAATTCAAGCGGAACTATATTTTCCCTCAAAGATTGATGGCTTATGAATACCTTCAGACTTTCTTTCCTCTCCATTAATTATAAAAACTTGAGTCAGTTTTGTAAAATATGAGCAATTTTTTTATGAAATTTGATGCTTGAGGAATAAAATGTTAAGGCACAATTACATGCTCTTATTATAGCAAATACTGTTATTTTCTATAGCAGTGGACAAGAGGAAAATGGAGAGTAATGAAAATTCTCATTGTCCATACAGGTAAGGACTGAATGAAATCAGGAGACAGCTCTAAAACTGAGATCTAACGCAGAACACCTCTCTCTTGGTGTTCTATAAAGTAGGTGTAGGAATAGATCGATACAAACAGCTCAAGGGAACTACTGAAGAAATAAAGGTGAGCAGAGATAGAGCCACTCTGAGCTCTGGGTTAATAACAAAGGCTGGAAGAGAAGGCAAGTCATTAAAAACACTGAAAGGAGAAATAAATGAGGTGGCACATGGAAGTGTTAGCACCATGGCAATAAAAAAACCTAAATAGAATGATGCATATACTTTGAAAAGATGGAATGTTTATGTGGTCTTTCTCACTTCCTAATTACCTCAAATAGAGGAAAATACTGTTAATTTTTTTCTCCTTTTAAGTTTTTCCCCCTAAATGTCTTGTTTCTGCTCTATGAACCCATCCTCCAAATGTCAAATACTCTATATGGCACCATAAACGCAGAAAGATAGTTTTGTGTTCTACTCACATCTTCTGTCTTCTCACAGGAATATAGCATGAGAAACATATTTACAGTGGGCTACTGTACTGGGTTTCAAACTTCCTAATACTGGAAAGCCACTAGCCAGCAGAGAGACCCCACATGTGCTGATCTACAGTGCAAAACGCAATTGATAAAAACCCAACAGAAGAAGTCTTTAGAGAAAATGATAGGTACAGAAAGAAAACCATTTTCTAAAGTGCCCAAAACAATTACCACTTGCCCTTTGACCTTCTCAATTTTTCTAAGTACAGTAGGAAGGAAATGCCTGAACAAAAGCTTTGCTGAAAGAAGGCTGGGTTGGATAAGGAATTCAGTTAGAGGATAACCAACTGTCAATATGCTTTCTGAGTATCAGGGGTTAGGATATGCCTCCATACGATGATTTCAGTGCCCTTGCTGTCACTTAGCAGTACAGGGAGTAGTTAAGCTTGTGCAAGACAATGCTGCTAATTTTTAAAAAGAGAGAAAGAGATTTGTTGTTCCCTTTTGCATTTCTTATGTTCTATCTTCATCAAAAATAAATAAAAAGGTGACGTTATAATCCGGCCTGTCCAATCAAAACACTCCTTGAAATGTACAGAGAAAGTTCTCAGCACAGAGGCCCTGTTATCAAGCAAAGTACTGACCCCTTAAAGCAGCGTCCCTCACTTTCTCTGTACATATGACTTAGAATCCTCCCTATTTATGTTTGCACTTGTCTTAGTCTCTGTGTTTGTCTACATATTGTTCATTATGAAAAAAGTATAAAACATTTATATATGTAACATATTATGTATTTATGAGAATATCATGGATATGCATACACATATGTCTCTTTGGCCCAGTTAAAATTCAGGAAATGGTTCCCACATCTTGAACAAAGTATGTATGTTGGAGGTCATTTTTGAAATTTAGCATTGAGCAGACTTTGTATAGTGAGAATTTTCTATGTTTGGAAAAGAGAGCAAGAAAATGCAGTGAAATAACCAACCAATCACAATCCCATGGGTAATCCCATAAAAACCTCTCAGACTGATTTGTTAACTCGACCCTCGTATTTATAAAATATTAGTTGGTGACTGTACCAACTAATGCTTTATCAGTATTCAGTTTTATTGCCATAACATGAAGAAGAAAAAAAAATCTAAGAGCAGAAGGCAAGATGACTAAAAAGTAGCATAGGCTTGGTAGGGCCTCTATTTGATTCACTGTCTTGTCTGTGGCTCAGACCTGTTAAAAACCCTTACACTGGGTTAATATCATCAGCATCTGAGAACTCAGTGACCTTCTATGCCATATAGGTTTTGACAGGGAGATGGGGTTATATTACAATGAGATAACTGTCAGTGATGGGAAGAAGTGAGAACAGGAATGTGAGACATTGGAAAGGAGACAAAGAAAGACACAAAATCTATCTATAATAATAAAAACATAATATGCTAATTAGGCCGGACATCCTTTTGGATGACCTTCTGGATGAAGCTGGGGCTGTGAGGGAAGCTCGGGTCTCAGTTGCCAGAGGGAAGCCAGTGCCAGCAGCCTAGGAAAGAAAGGCCTACCTGCTCTTGCACGAATTTCGTGCATCGGGCCTCTAGTAAAATGAATAAAAGAAAAAAAAAAGAGCTGGCAAAGTAAGACCCCAATCATTGGATGGTGACTATGGAGAAAATGAATTTTTGTTTACTAAGCCCAGGTCTGCAAAGAAGAATGGAGTAAAGAATAAATAACATCCTTCGGGACTCTAAGAGACCCACAGCCATCAATCTATGAATTAATAATCACATATTTGTGAAGGAAAAACATGCAGAGATCCCTGCAGAGATATTATAATCTAGTTAGTGAGAGAAGATATACACGTGAATAATGTTCCCAAGGCATTATGCCATCTCTTCTAGGTAAAGTTGAAGTTTTCATATTAGCTCACACTAAAATGAACATGTAAACTGTATTAACTGGGCAGCTCCTTTCCTCCCCATAAATCAGAACATAACCTCAGCCATCTCTTTCAGACATGAAACCCCCCAGAGAGTTGCTCAAACATACTTGTGAACTGTCCATTCATGTTTTGTGCTCCAGCTTCCTCATTGATACCTGTAACTCTCTTGGAAAATAGTTTCACCCCATTAGTGACTGCCAGAGCCCTTCATGAGATGACTCTCACTTTGGAAGCTTCATCACTTTTTTCGTGGAGTGGAACCATTTTGCAAGCAATGGTTGGGGAAAAGACACAGTCCCTATTTATGTAACCAGTGTCACATCAGCCTCAGGAGTGGCACTTCTTGAGTCCTAAGTATCATAAAACCACTCTTGAAAACATATCCTTAAACTTCTGGCTATAATGGCTGTAAATGTGAGGGGGTTTCTGGGATCACATGAAAGCAAACTCAACGTCATTATTGCCTTTATGGTTCATGCATTTTACATATTTCTAGGACCCAGGTGCCAGGAACCCTCTTTACATTTTTGATCCAAACTCTCATGCATATCAATTCATGCAAAAGTAAATATTGCTCAAGTGGGGTGGGCTGTGTCTCAACCTTTATTCTGTCTGTACTGTGCTTGGGATCAGCTATGTCCTGATCTATTATGATACAATAAAGGAATTCGAGTGGTGGAAACTTTCTCTGGTCTGGGATGGTCAAACCAGGAGAGAAACAACAGGAGATCATTGGTCTTCATTGTAAGAATGATTGGAGTTGCACAGGAGGGAAGGAAAAGGGAGATCAAGGTGTGTGACTTTCCACATGAAGGGATGGTGTAGTAGTGAATGCTGGTGCCATCCTATTCCTGCTTCAGGACCCAGGCACTCATTTCCTCAGCTTCAAAGCATCTGGGCTGCAGAAATTTATAGCTGAGTCCTTGTCCAAAAACTGCCTTCACCCCAAAGGACCTGTGTCACCCAAGGTTAGCAGCCTTTCAAAGGGTAACCCATTTCCAACAACTGGTTAAGGCGAAGGTACAGCAGGCCAGTCTCCTCAATTCAGCGTGAGACACCTTTGCAGGCCAACCCAGCTCCAGAACCCCTGGTGGGTTTGACTGAGGTTTCCATGGCAACCACATCACTGTTCAACTTCTTTCTCTGCCCCATTCTGCCTTTATCACTTCCTTACAGGTGTTCCTCAGAGCACTTTCCATTAAACTTCCTACATGCAAATCTCAGTCTTGCAGTCTGTTTTATAGAAAACTACCTAAGAAAAGTGAGAAATAAAATAATGTTAGAGAACAATGAATTCACAGGCTAGCCAGAGTGGAAGTTCAGTTGCGGTGGTTGTTTGGAACATAAAGCTTAAAATGCAGGTTAGCACAGAGGCCCTCGAATTCAAGTTATAGGGTTAAGCCTTTATCTAACAGACCCAAATCAGCAAATATGTGACCCAGGAGCTCACAGCACATTCTCCATCTTACTCCTGGAGTGGATATCATCAATCAATAACTGCTCTTTTCCCCAGGGAATCTCAACCATATGGTAGCATCCTTCTCCAGACTGAGTCAGTCTGGTTCATGTATTGTGAAGCCTATACTCATCCCAGCCATACATCGTTAAGAGCAGCTTAATATCATTCTAGTTTCTAATAAGGACTCCTTAAACAGTGAGACTAGAGGCATGTTTGTTAATCAAGAATATCTGAAATACAGTCATTTGATGTACAAACTTTAAAACCAATCTGAGGTGGAAATCATAGGAACAGAGAACAAAATAATGCATCTAAGTACAGAATATATTCACTCTTAGGGACAGAAATTTCTTTTTGAGGACCAAGTCTTTGAAACAGTTACCTTTTTTTTAAGGCTAACATTTCATACTCTAATCAGATAGAATATCATATATATAAACTCTACTTTATAGCATTTAATTTTAATAAATAATAAAAATTTTAAAATGCACCAAATAATAATAAAAGTTACACATACAATTTCACATTTTCAATTCTGACTCTTCTCAATATCACTGCCACATTTAATTCTGACATTTTTTCACATTATGAAAGTCTGTGCAATCTTACTAAACTTGTCCTCAGGTGGTGAGTGTCTGTACCTTGACTCACAGTATCATATGTCACTTGAATAGGGTGACCACTAGCCCAGTCTTCCCAATACAACTCCAAATTGTGCAGCATTCTACTTCATTATCATTAATAGTCCCCTTTTCACTCTCAAAAGAGATAGTGTCACTCTACCTTTAAATAACTCTATTAATATTTGTGATGTAAGTTGGATTTCAACCCAGTACATGAAACAAAAATATTTACAATTGTGTTCAAATGCCCAGGGCCTGAAAGAAATGTACTTACAGCATCTTCACCTTTCTCTGTTGTGGAACTGTAGCTGGAGGAGAGAGTGGTCGAAGGACCAGCTGCTTCAGCTTACTCAAAACATCTGTTATGATCTTATCTCTGTTGCTTCCCATTATACATGTGGGCTGAAATGCAGGAGGAATCATGGGCAGATCACGAAAAAAAAAAAAAAAAAAAAAAAAAAAAAAAAGCTTGGAAATAACTTTTCCTCATCAGAGAGAGTCCAAGAGGTATGTGTGGGTGAGTAGTATGGTTGAATGAGAGAGAGAGAGAGAGAATAAAAGCACCGTCTTTGAGATTTTTTCACAGATCCTCATCATGTCAGTTGACAAAAAGAGACCAACAGCATACTCACTAAAACTTGAGCAACTTTTAGTCATTATGTTATGGGTATTATAAACGCCTTGTTTATTTTAATCAGACCCAAGAAACTAAAAGTGAATCCAAATATAGGTGCAATGAGATATTATTAGAATTTGTCAACTAAAAAGCTTCCACTTTGTACTTTTTATATGCACTGTTTTGATGAATATGATGATTTAGTTTCAGGCCTTAACAAAAGAGAACAAATAATAATGCTGTAATTAAGTCTACTACTGGAAGACTTAATTACAGCAACCAAATCAGCAGTAAACAACAAAAACACATAGCCTTGTGGGGCCCTTTAGTGTAGAGTCACAGTACACTTAGTGGACCTTGAAGGCCTTATTGTAAGACAGAATCAAACAGTAAATGCCATTGACAATCCCAATGAAAAGAACCAAAGAAAGACTCTATTCTGCTCAAGAAGGCAAGGATTTTCAAATAACCAAAGGACTTGTATGCGTGCATATAAGCATAACCAATGGATACAGACACCAAGGGGGGGGGGAGGTGTGCGGGCATGAGTGGGAGGGTGGGGGGACAATGGAGGGATAAGGACACATTTGTAATACCTTAATTAATAAAGGGAATAAAAAGTCTAAACAAACTTATTAAAGTAAAAAAAAAAAAAACAACCAAAAAACACAAGTTAGTGCTCAAATCACAATGCTTAGTATCTGGAAAACTCACTAAAATGCAAAGGTATTTAAAAATTCTAAATAGCAAAGGCAATATTGTCTGGACATGGATACTAAAATCAAAGACTAACATATATGCACAGCTGAGATCTCTGCACTTGTCCAGTAGCACAGATAATAGGATTAGTAAGATGCACAGGTGCACACAAGCACTCCCCCCACCACCCTGAAAAAAAATACAGCAGCATTAAGCAGAGAAGAAAAGATATGCTTTCTTCTGAATTTGATCTCAGGAGTGCTCAGTGCATCACAATGTTTGACATTTGAGGCTGTCACTGCTCTTTTTAAAAGTAACTATTAGAGGATATTGCCCAAATGGTGATCCTCCCAAAATCCCTTTTTGACTAAATTTTCACAAATGGAGCAATCATCTTTCTGCAAAGTTTTAAAACCGGTCTGAGGCTCCATCTCACTTTACTTTTTAATAAAAAACAGATAATTACTTATCAGAATTTTCTACCTGGATGTACTGTGGCTCTCCTGAAAAAACTAAGTGTGCTTAACTTGGTTTATTTCTTGAGAAAATGATGATAAAATATGGTTATTTTATCTATAGTAAAAGTCAGTATGTTTTTTAAAAAGTATCCTATGAAAACATAAATTAATAATGGCATTTACATAATTGTACAAATTAAGGAGGAAATTGGGTAATTGTAAAAAAAGTGACCATGAGGGATCAATTTTTCCCTTAATTGGGCAAAACACCACGGGAGGTTTGGGGCTCTGGGCAGTCCTATGCACACCTTTACTGGGCTTGCTAGCACCACCTCTTCCTCTACTGTTCTCTCCTCATTGCCTGCTTCCATCTCTGCATTTGTCACTCTCTTTTACTTTTCCCTGGACAGTAGTATGACAAAGATCTGCATTTCATTTTTGAGAACACAACTAGCAATGAAAAGATGGGGATAAACTTTCTCACTCTTGACAGTCTATCCACCAGAAGATTTTTAAGACTTCACAAAAATCGAGTGCTTTTTCTTTTTGTAAAAAACCTGTTCTAAACCTACTAAACCACTCACCAACCCTACTGTCTAATGCATTTTTTCATGGCCTCGATATATTCTCCTCTATACCCTCTTCTTCCATGTCTTCATTTGAATAATATTGCTTATGTTAAAATTGCTGGATACATTATTCAATTTTTCTCTTATCTAGTATATCTGCAACCAAACTGATAATCTAGCTCTGTAAATACATTTGTAATAATTTAAGTTAGTTTTTAGTTATTTGTCTGTTCACTTGCCTGCCTTTCTTTATCTAACTCTTTTTTAAAAAATATATTTTATTGATTTTTTACAGAGAGGAAGGGAGAGGGATAGAGAGCTAGAAACATCAATCAGCTGCCTCCTGCACACCTCCCACTGGGGATGTGCCTGCAACCAAGGTATGTGCCCTTGACCAGAATCGAACCTGGGACCCTTCAGTCTGCAGGCCAAAGCTCTACCCACTGAGCCAAACCAGTCAGGGCTTTATCTAACTCTTTACACTCACTTCTCAAACCTTTGGCCAGGATGGACTGGAAGTATTTTGTTTCTGTTTGTTATATAATGAAGACAAGCTGCTAAGTAGATGCAAATGCTAATTTGTAGATACTTTACATTTCATTAATGTTAAGTATGGAAAATTAATTACTCCTTAATCACAAGTCCACAGAACTTAACCACCAACTACAAATAACTATGCTAAAGGCTAATGCTATGGATTAACTGTAAATCAACAAAGCAGGCAAATTCTGCATTAAAGGCCCAAATCCAAGTGGATATTCATGACCTTTACTTGCTAATAAAGAAATAGGTGCAAATCTCTAATGCTAGAATAATATTTTTCATGTATCATTCTTTTCTTCAATAATATTTTCATACTTCCTCTGTGACAGACTCAGGAGACACAATAGTGATAAAATAATTTTTTCCCTTGAAAAGTTTACAGCTGACT
>PVJC01004960.1:0-61116 GCA_004026665.1 Murina feae
CCTTCCTTCCTTCCTTCCTTCCTTCCTTCCTTCCTTCCTTCCTTCCTTTTTTTAAAAAGCACTGTCCAGATGCCCATCATTCTTTCTTCCTAGTAGGTAATTATCATTCATTTTATGTAAAAAAAACAATTTTCAAGATGTTTTCAATTGCATCCTGAAGGTCCTTTTGAAAGTGATTCTTTGGCAGTTGTTATATTACATGCTGAAGTTAGATTCAGGAAATAGAAATAAATGTGCTATTCCTGCTGATTACCTCTAGGTTATATCTTTACAGATGATTTTCTTTTATATCTGAGGAAATGTTTTGCTTTTATTAAAAAAACATTAAACTATTTTGTTCTCGATCACCTAAACTTGTGAAATAAATGCCTACTCAATTCTCATTTGTCCCTGTTGGTTAACTACTTCATATTACAGGTTGTACCTCAGTATGTTCCTATAAAAAAAAAAAACTCCCCTGAGGAATTTATAGCTTATACATCTTTACAGCAAGAGAATTGTAACTTAATTCTTCTTGTCAAATACGATGGGTAGATGAACAAATAAATGAGTGGATAGTTGAACGAATAAGAAAAAGAAGAAATCATTATGGCAAAGCCTGCCTCCAGTATAAGACCCTCAGGTAAATTACCAGACTCCACCAGTCTTTCAGCACGGCTTGACCAAAGATGAACATGTAGTAGGCTCTCTGGCTTAAACCTGGTAATGCTATATTTGACAGCTTCAAGTAGAGAAAGAGAGCTACCCTCTGGATTCAACCCAGCTGGTAAAGGCAGAGCTCAATAGGAGTATTTTAGCAAGCTACAAAGGCAGTGAGGGGAAGAGGGTCCAGCTGCACCTCATGCTTTCTCCAATGAAGCATATGGCCATGGAGAGTCACAGAGGCACTGTCTTTGGTCTAAAGGGAGCTAAAACCCATACAAACTTTAGAACAAGTTGCCACAGGAATGGCAAGTTATGTGAAAGTAAGCCAGTTAAGAAGAAGCTAGGGTAGTTTGGAGAGAATGATAGTTCCCAAGTAAACTTCTGCTCCCAGTTCCAATGAGTGCGGGGTTTTCCCACACCACCAAGCAATTCTCTGACACGGAGTGTCCTACAATTGAACTCAATTCTGACACTACTTATCTGGAGAGAGAGTCTAATCTCACAGGACTGAGGTGTCCTGTAAGACTGCCCTACACCCCATCACTTCAAATGCCAATCACTAGACCAGGTGACTCCCCATGCTTCTGGCTGTAGATCAGAGGTCCAATAGCCCCTCCTTAATGTTATTAATTTGCTAGAGCAGATCACAGAACTCAGAGAAACCTTTTACTTACTAGAACACCAGTTTATTATAAAATATGCTCGGGAAGAGTCAGTTGGAAGAGACACATAAGGTGAGGTATGCGGGAAAGGATGCGGAACTTCTATGTACCCCTCTCCAAACCTCAAATCTCCATGGATTCACCAACTGGCAGCTCTCTGAACCACATCTTTGGTGCTTATGGAGGCCTCATTACATAGATATGATTGAGTAAATCATTGCCTATCGGTGATTAAACTCAATCTCTGGCCTCTCTCCCTTCTCAGATGGGGTGTGTGTTGGAGGGTGAAGGGTGGAACCAAAAGTTCCATTCTCTAATCAGAATTGGCTCCACTGGTAACCAGCCCCTATCCTGAGGTACACTCCAAAAGTCATCTCATTAACAAACAAAAGATACCTTTATCACTCTCATCACAATCAGTTCCCAAGGGCTTTAGGAACTCTATGCCAGGAATGGGACTAAAACCAAATACAGATATAGTACTTGTGGGAATGTATAGCAGAACCACATTTGTGCAAAATGCTCTGGTCATGTGTCACGTGCCTTTTCACCAAGATTAAAAGAATTTATACTAATGAGAGTGTCAAGAGATTGTATACACATACGTATTTAAGGAGGTTGATCAAGTGTTTTTATTAATAACAAAAAAAGCAGTTGAGACAACTTAAAAGTCAAAAAGAGGTGCCTGGTTGAATTATGGCATATCCATAAAGTAAATATTTATGCGGCAATTAAAAAAGATATTGATTTATCGTATTTCCATAGCCATGGATATACATCCAATATATTTACATGTATTTTTAAGTGAAAATGCAAATTTTAAACTAGTATGCATAAAGTGATCCTGCTTTTGTTAAAAATATTAGCGTGTTTATAAATACATGTGTATTTTAAAAATTCTGAAGGTTGTGCCAAAATGTTTGCAGTAGTTCAATTTGGGTGGTGGGATTACAGGCATTTAAAAATGTGTGCGCTTATTCCTATTTTCTGTTTTTATGTAAGGAATACAATCTGTTAGCAGAATAATATAAATTAAATTTTAAATGGGAGATGAAGGCATTGTTGATAAGTCCATTACTTCCTCCTCCCTTCTCACATTCCATTCTTAGATTTTAGAGACCTCACCCTCCTACCTCCTCTCCCCACCCTCAGCTCCTGAGAGAGGAGGTCTATTTTATCCCCATCTGTCCTGGAAATCACCCCCATCCAAACCCCAGGGGTCTGGAATGGAGACACTGAAAGACACTGAAAGCCAGGTGATGGGTGCTGAGGCTGAAGGCATGCAGGACAGGATCCAGAGTTAATTCATCTTTTATGAACTATGGGAGAGCAGAGAGGCTCTGAAAGCCAGGCTGCAAGGGAGCATGGTGGGCAGATGCCAACGGGAAGCAGAGCAGAGGGACCTAAGGGCCAGCTGAGGAATGGAAAGGTATAGCCTTACTAAGGAACCCCCAGCTCTTATTCCTATGTGGCCTGACTCTATTTCATTTCCGGCTTTTTAGAACACATTTGAGATTGTTTTGTTTTTAAAATAAAAATCCCTTTCTATCCCCCCAGCAGACTGGAGTGAATCCATGATAAGAACAGAGAGTTAAGCTCTGAACCTGCAGCTGGTTGGGGCCTCACCTCCCAGCATCTCCAGCCTCTGAAAGAGGCTCCCCAGCATGGCCAGCACCAAACTGGGTTTTCACTTTTTCATTTTGACCATGAAGCCTAGGAAACTGGTTGTGGCCATTCTATTTCAAGAACCAGTTAAAAAATAAAGTGAGAAGTAAAACCTTGACAAACGTTTCTGTTGAGGTTCCTGTAATTCTCAAGTCATATCTACCCAAGAATGTGTGTTTTTATGGATTTCTTTAAAGATTTTTGAAGGTGAAGAATTTTACAGTGCAGCCCTCCTATTCAATATTCTAAATTCTGTTGTGCAGAACTCAGCCTAATGTGCTTAACAGCATTGGCAAAAACAAGCGCTACATAAATGCATTGTCAATATAATAACGTAAATTGAATTAGAATGTTCATTTTGTTCTGCTGTGTCTTTCCTGAGCTGATTATGTCTGAAAGGCTCTTGTGAGGAGTTTTCTTACTATGAGGAACTCACTGTTCTATTGCAGCCCTCTGTCAAGTAGGACTTGTTTGGCATTTTCTACTGTAATTTTTTTTTTTTTTAAGTCAAGTAGCCCATCATGTGAAGACTTGAAGGTCAGGGTCATGCATTAGAATTGTATTGTGCTGCTCCTCCTGGTTAAGATTTACTGTTAGCAAGTTAAGGTTGCATTTTGAAGAGACAAAGGTGACAGTTTGGATTCTTGATTATTTACAAGGTCAAATGGTGGCGCAACAAAAGATGATTGTAACATGTTCTCTAATATTCTTCTCCTAATTGCATAATTCATCTTTTATTCTTATCCAGAGGTATGGCTTATTTGCAGTGCCCTAAATCACTTGCCATGCCAGTGGACTGGATCAGTGTCTAAATCATGTATTGCTAGGGTGGATAATTTAAAAAAGTAATTATAGACTTTATTTTTGGAACAGTTCTGGAATTACAGAAAAACAGAGCAGCTAGTACAGGCGATCCCCACATGCCTCTCCCCACCACCTCACACTAAGTTCTAGATGATTTCCTCCTACTCATTCCTCTCTTCTAGTTTGAGATACTTGCTGCAGAGGGTAGAATGCCGGACAAGTCTATGGCCTTCGTATAGAGGTCACCTTTCTCCCTGGCTGAGGAAAAGTTCCAAGCAGTTCCCTAAGCAAATGCATTCCTGTTGGCACCATTGGGGCCTTGGCTTCTTAGCTATGGCTCATTAGACTAGATATAGACAGACCAAGGACAAGCTGTAAGTTCTAAGATCATAGAGCAAGAGCTTTGTTCAACCAGAACAATTGGGATTAAATTGGACAAATCACAATGTTAAAAACAACCACCACCACCACAACAAAAAAAACCTTAGAGAATAAAGGCAGCAAAACCATAGGTAGAAGGGCCATGAAAGACCCCGAATAATAGAAATTGTGAGCCAGCAGAAGTAATGAGTAAACCAAAGTGATGAGTAAAAGCAAGCCAGAAGACACAGGAATTTGTTTGTAGCAGTAGGAGAGGTAGAAGGAGAGACAGGAAAATGCTGACTCATACACGTGGGACTCTGTGAACTCCTGGGGTGGAGGGGATGGCAGGTAACTGGGATCTAAAATTGCCTTGGATCCCAAGCCACCTCCCAGTTCATGAGCTTCATTTCTTCTCCAGGAGCCCTAATCTTTCAGGTATTCCCAGGTTCCAGTTATTTGTCTTGCCCTCATTTGCATGTGTGCTCTTCCCTTATACAGGCATTATTCAAAGTAACATAAGGGGTTTTACACAGCACACATGTCTTGTCTCCATTGAGGCTGACAGAAGTTGTGATTAACACTGCAAATGGTCTAACCTGCTCCAGTTCAACATCTGTTCCTTGCACACCTCAGAGGTGTTCCATATTGTCTCACAGACGTTTGCCCTTCATCTCCAACGTAGGGACGGAGCCTCATAAAAGCCAAATTAATGCAATGAGAAACAATTTGTATCATGGGCCAAAAAAGATTGTGCCCCCCAAATTTCCTTTGTCAACTCTCGCACTGGGTCCTTTTGTTACCTGACTTAATCACAATTGAGTTTGTTGTTCATTGTTTGATATCAGAATGGCAAAGGCCTTCTCTTTACCTGCTTCTCTAGTGATTCATAATGAATCACTAGTATTTATACATGCAAGGTACCATTCTAAGAAATGTACATATATGAATTCATTTAGTTCTTACATTAACCCTGTAAGAAGGTATAATCATTAATCTCTTTTTATATGTAAGGACAGTGAGGCTCAGAAAAGTTGAAAACTAAACCAGAGTTCATACAGCCAGCAAGTGGGTTTGGGAGTATAGTCTGGCTTGTAGTAGAACCTTAGTTCTTAACCAGGGATTGTACTCTCTGATGCCCACCAGCCTGGGTACCAACTCCTTCCCACCTCTGATAGTTGGCTGACATCCAGGCAACTGTTTGCCTGGGTGTCCCTGAGGTCGAGGTTCCCCATTATTGTGCTCAGCCTGCCTGCAGACAAATCCCTAACGGGTGTGAACTGGGGAGATAAACTAGAATAACGTTTTACTCTAGAATAACGTTATTTACTAGAATAACATTAAAGCCGCAAGAATCCAACCCCGAGGTCGGTTTACTCAAAATAATCTGTCTGAACCAGACTGTCTTAATATCCAGTCATTTCCACAACAACATTTTCTCCTAGAGATTGACGTATTTCTTCTATTTCTTCAATGGCTGGCACTGACCCTTTTCTCCAATGTCAGGGCTTACCAGGCGATGGGGCGGGGAAGGCAGTGGCATCAACCTCTCTGCACTGGGGACTCCTGTGGCTCCTGGATGCTGACCATTCCCGTCCTCCATTGGCAGCGATTCCCTGCGGAATCCCTCTTCTCCGCATCGCTGCCTGCCCGGCTGCATGGCTGTCCCTGTGGCAGGCAGATGCCGTGCTATCAGGGTGTTGACAATGGGAACCTCTGTTATAGAAGTTTCCATTTCCCAAGGCGGCCTGTTCCTCACAGGATGTTGATCTCTTGCTAAGGGAGTGGGTGATACCTCTTAGGCAGGCTCCTAATGCCTTTTCCTAACACAGGCAGACGAGAAAAGACTGGCTCCTAAGTACAGAGCTCCTTATGCCATTCCAAGTTGTCCAATAGCATCTCTTTCTTTCCTAGGAATCTCCTACTTCCAGAGGAAGAAGACCAGCTCCCCACCCTTCTGAGCAGTGTCCATGGGAAGAAGTAGCCTAGTATTATGTGGAAAGCTAATTCCAGCAGGACATAATAAAATGCAAAAAGTTCATCAAAAGGTTGATGGGCTTCTATATTCAGCAAGGCTGGATCATGTTATTGCCTCCTGGAATAGCTGAAAGCATTTCCCCAGACCTAAAGATTTGCATATATTATTGCCTGCTACCTGAAAGCCCAGGGCAGTTCCCCCAAACCTGACAATGCCTACTGTATACCAAACCTTACCTATTGATATGTATATCTGCTTTGCTGTAGAGCAATTTATATTAATAAAAAAGCTAGGGGTCCAGAGATTCAGGGAACCTGGTTACTGAAGCCTAGATCTCCCCTGGCTCCCCCATGTATTCCAAATTTATGTCTAGTCTCTTTATTCATTTATGTGCAGCCTCTTCTCCAGATTCCGGAACCCTTCTAGATGCTGCGAAACACCCCGGCAGTATTATGGGTGGCTGACACTATTAGTTGCCTTTCCAGGAGCTGCTCCGTCTCTTTTCTTACTGGACAAGCCCGTGTCCTACCACAGAAAATGCCAGTTACTCCTTTCCTGGCCTCTCTTACAACTAGTGAATAGGCAAGTGTTGCTCCATGAAACCCAAAAAGATGTCCGCTAAAGGTTTTAGAAAGGCCTCTCATCCTAGGAAAGAGGAAGCATTATTTTTTTCTTTTCTGAATATAATTTGTCTTCATGTAACCTTGGAACCACTGCAGTCTTTTTAGGGGTCACCAGGGGAGGCATCGATGTCACATTGTGAATGGCAGTGCACCAAGAACAAAGGCCCTTGGGCCCCTGAGCTTCTGCACCAAACCCAGAAGCTCCTTGCCTTGACTTTCTTGTCATCATGATAGTAATAATAGTAATAGTTATTATTACCAGTAATGATAGTACCTAGCACTTCTATAGAGCCTAATACGTATGAGACACAGGTAGTTATTATGTGAGATTATATTCGTATTATTTCAACCACATCTTATAGTTGGGTGTTCTGTTACTGGTGGCTGAAAACATCCCAACTGACATGCTTGCAATTCTGGTTCTTATTCTCTGGAAGCCTTAGGGGTCCCTGGGAGGCTTCTTCAGGATGCAGGCTAGAACCTGTGTCCTCTAAAATACACGATCCTGCCGTCATGGGATGACTGTTTTCCCCCAGGGCCCTTCAATGAAACTCCTTACCCTGTGCAAGCATCCTAAAGTCTAGAGGTACAGAATCTTGGAAAACAAGGTATGAACTTGACATGCCGTCATTTCAAGCCTGGTGGTTTCTGAATTACATACACAACAAGAATTAGCACACACAGAGTTCCTGGAGGACCCCTCTCTTACAAAACACTTGAATACCAGGGTTTGGAGTGAGGATGGGGAAATATTTCTGAGATTCTCCATTACTCTCGTTCTCTCACAATATTTCAAGAAGTCAGGTTACTGTAAGGGCTCAGGCTTGGGGACCTGGAATTAGGCCACTGCAGTGACTATTTATCTGGATATGTCTGCCTATAGCAATCACTCTCCTGGCTCACACACTCCACTTGAAAACACCCTGCATGTGTTACATAACTTCTACACTAATAAAAGAGAAACATGCAAATTAACCATCACTCCCTTACTCCGCTACACCCATCAGCCAATTAGATCGACTATGCAAATTAACCCAACAAGGATGGTGGTTAATTTGCATATGCAGAAGACTGAAGATGGTGGCAGCCACAGAGCTGGAGTGAGCAGGAGGCTTGGGTTGCTCCTGGCAATGGAGGAAGCCAAGCTTCCTGCCAGCCCTGTAGTCCACTCAAGGAGGGGCTGGGGGCCTGGGTCCCTGGGGGCAACCCAGGCTTCCAGTCCAACCTGGGCTCCGCTGGAGGAGCTGGGGGGAAAAAAACAAAAAGAAGGGCTGGGAGCAGCTGGAGTAGAGAATTGCTGCTGCAATGGAACCAAAGCGTGGGTCCTGAGTGCCAGAGGAAAACCAGTGCCAGCAGCCAGGGGAAGGAGGCCTATTGCTCAAATCTTCATGCAACGGACCACTAGTTATATAATAAAGTAAACACCACCACCAGGGAGTTCTAGAAACTCTAAAATATTACAAAGATATAATTTATGATGATCACAAGATTTATTCATTACTTGCTTCCAATATTAATGCATTTGGAATCTAGAAATATATATATATATATATATATCCTTGTCTGTTCTATTGCTTTATTCAATTGTCAACATAATCTAGTTTTCCACCAAATAGACTGACTGCGTCATAACTGGTAGTATTTTCTTTCCTTCCTATTACATCTCACATTTTATTAATAACTAAAGGCCCGGTGTATGGATTCATGTACCAGTCAGGTCCCTCAGCCTGGCCTCTGGGGATCTGGCTGAAACCAGCCCTCTGACATCCCCCTAGGGGTCCCAGATTCTGAGAGGGCACAGGCCAGGCCAAGGGACCCCACCAGTGCACGTTTGGGGCCAGGGAGGGACCACAGGAGTAACTTACTGGTTGGAGCATCTGCTCCCTGGTGGTCAGTGTGTGTAGTAGCAACTTGTCAAACGGTTGAATGAATGGTTGGACACTTAGCATATTAGGCTTTTATTATATAGGATTAATGTTGGTCAAAATTTTACAATTTGCTTTTCACATATGTTATCTCCTATGAGCTTCATAACAATTCCTACTGAAATGAGAACATGGAGGGTCAGACTTGCCTAGGATGACTCGGGCAAATGTGGTCAAATCAGAAAAGGGTGCAGGATCTTCTGAGCCACGGAAAGTGGTTTCAGCTCTAGTGTGCTGACTTCCCTTTAGATCACACACAGCTTAAGATGAAAGAGGGAGCCCACATGTGAGATACTGAAATTCGGCAAGACCAGGGAAGAATACCAAAGATGAGCTAGGCAGAGTCTTTCAGGACTAGAAGTGCTGTTGGGGAGAGATTTGATAAAATGATGATATGTCCTGAATGACCACATGGTGGACTTTGGTGGCTCCCTGGCAAGTTACCTGGATGACTTATTTGCCTGAATTTCTTCATCTGTAGGATAGAGTTGCCAACAGCACTCACCATATAATGTTGCTGGTTTATGTGAGTTAGAGAATTGCTTACCACATAAAAGGTGCATCTATTTTGCTTTTTTATCCAGTATGAACACAGTGTGGTTGAGGAGAGAGGTAGGGCAACTCAGACATTTCTCTCTCCCTTCAGATCCTTCTGTTTTCTCTCTTTGGGAAAGATCAGGAAAACATGTAAATTACAGAGTCTGTGTAAATCTCCTCAGGAATAATCTAAACTTGATTGTAAGCACTCTGGCTGAAAAGCGAGTCTTGCGCTTAAATGAATATTGTGATATTCAGCTCTCTTCACTGCTTAACGGGTTCCTTTAAAGAGCTTAATAAAGAGGATCTGCAGAATTCTTGGGTATTAAACACATCTCAGTGTTTTAATGAGGTGAGTATAATATAGCAAGCCCTTGGATTAATCTTGCCTTAAAGTACCCGTGAGCTCAAGAGGCAGAGAAAATACCCCTGGAAAATTGTGGCGACGTTTATTGAACCCATGTGTCAAATGCAAAGAAATTATAGGTGCTTGATTCCTAACCCCTATCAGGGGCTGGCTTTGTCTCTCCTTAAAATCCCGAGGCAAAAACGACTACCACACAGGGAACCTGACAGATCGTTTCTGTGTTCCGCATCCCTCTCCAGATTCTAAAGGAGCAGCCTCTGGCCGGGTTGGTCTGTGGGCTGGTTGGTGGGCTGGGCCAGCTGTGCCCACTGAGTTTGTTCCCAGTGCTGAGGACAGAGGGTTTCTTGGCTGAAGGCCCCACGGTGTGTCCTCGATGCAAAGGCTGTCTTTTCCTCTGAGAGCTCACAGTTTATTTTTAACAGCTGGTACCAAGACCTTGTGCTGTTCGCCCGCCTCGCATCAGAGTGTGGGCAGCTAAGACGCACACATGCAATTTCAGAACACGGGAGCTGTTTGTCTGGTATTAGTCATTAGGCAGCGGCTGCCACCGCCTCCGGCAGCTCTTTATAACTGGGCCATTTTAGGTTTCCTGTCCTTATGGGTACAGTTTAATTTTGAGCCCTTAAACTTAATTTTGTCCTTTGAGTTCCTTTATAAATTGCATCATCTTGTGATGATTATTTTTTACTTTTTCAAAAAGGAAAGGACTAGTACACACACACACACACACACACACACAGAGGGAGAGAGAGAAGGGATGAAAAGAGAGAGAGACAGAGAGAGAGAATGCATGAAAAGAGAGAGAAGGAATGAGAAGAGAGAGAGAGAAGGGGGAAGGGGAGAGAGAGAGAGAGAGAGAGAGAGAGAGAGAGAGAGAGAGAGAAAACATACTGAGGAGAGGAAAGAGAGAAGCAGCTCTTCTTTTCCTTCCTTTACCATGGACATTGTGAGACAGGCACAAGTGACCTCAGTGGACCTCCAAGGGCAGATGGAGGAAGTGGTTTCTGTGGGTTGATTTAATAAGTTGGACATTTATTATACCACTAGAGGCCCCATGCACAAAAATTTGTGCACTTGGGGGTGTCCCTCAGCCTGGCCTGTGCCCTCTCGCAGTCTGGGACCCCTCCGGGGATGTCCACCTGCTGGTGTGCCTAGCCAGCCTGGGTGGGGGGCTGATGGCCATTTCAGGCTGTCCATAGCCCCTTCAGGATTTGGCTCCATACTGGGGTGCCTGGCCAGCCTGGGTGAGGGGCAGAGGGCTGTTTCAGGCTACCCACAGCCCCTTCAGGGTTCAGGTCCCTACTGGGGTGCCTGGCTGGAAGCAGGTATCTGGGATTTATTCAACTTCTATAATTGAAACTTTGTTGCCTTGGTCCCCTGCTCAAAGCCTGAGTTGCCCCTGGTAACCCAAGGTCCCACCCTGGCAGGTATCTGGGGTTTGTTTATCTCCTATAATTGAAACTTTGTAGCCTTGAGTAGAGCTCAGGGCCCACAGGGCCCTGGCTTCCTCCACTGCCTGGGGCAACTCCAGCTCTGTGGCTGCTGCCATCTTAGTTGAGTTAATTTGCATATCTGCTCCTGATTGGCTTGTGGGTATAATGGGGTTAATTTGCATATTACTCTTTTATTAGATTAGATTACCTTAGACATCTTCCCCACTTTTTGCTTTAATTATTCATTGGAGTTAAGCATTGTCTTTCTCTAGGAGGCTTTTTAAAAGGCTAACCATGAAGTTTTAAACAGTTGTTAAGAGTGAAATTCTCATATTGATAGTTCCCAAAACCAGCAGATCATCCCAAGCCCTGGGGTGCTTGGTAAGCATACAGACACAGAAGCCTCACCCCAGACTCAGAGAGGAATCAGAATCTCCAATGAGGTGAATCTGCACCTGTGTTCATAGAAATGCTTCTTAGGTATTTGAATTAATTTGAGAATTTTTTACAGACTCCCAGATGGGCATCCATGTCTAATTTCTTTTACTAGGAAGAAAGGAAGGGCAGATGGCAGAACTGTATTGGGTCCTTCGGGAAGATAAAGATTCTAGAAGGAGGTAGTAAAGAGGGTAGTGGAGGGTTTCATCAACAGTTTGCCAACTTCACAGTGCTGCTATAAGTTAGCTGTGCCATGGGGGATGTGCCTTCATCTTTATTAAATAACTAGAGGCCCGGTGCACGAAATTCATGCATGAGTAGGGTCCCTAAGCCTGGCCAGTGATCAGGGCCGATCGGGCCTTCTGGTGGCTGCTGTCCGGGGCCTTCCTTCCAGCTGCCATCTGGGGTCTCCCTTCTCCAGCTGCTGGCTGGGGCCTTCCTTCATCCCTCACTGCCCCCTGGTGGTCAGCGCATGTCATAGCGAGCAAATGAACTCCCAGTCTCCCAGTCGAACTCCTGAGGGGGCAATTTGCAAAATATATATATATATATATATATATATATATATATATATATATATAATACACACACACACACATACATGTCAGAGAACCATTAGACAATCCTTGTTTTCCTTTTGGCACTTTAAATATTGATGCCAGTCAACATGCTGATACTGATTCTCGGTCTTGATATTTTGCTGCTTTGAATAAAGAGCCAGTTTATGTCAAAGAAGAGAAAGCTTAATGACTGAATTAAAAAGAACACACACATATATGCTTGTGTAAGTCAGCAGGTTTTTTCAGTTTACCTGTAGGTGTGATAATCGTGGATGGAAGTCCTGTTGATGAAACATCATCATTTTGGCTTCTGTTCCTTTCTTTGTTTCTTTATTTCTAAAATAAAAGGAAAAAAATTAGAGGAGAGTTGTGGGATGTCTGAAGGTAATAATGGGATTCTATTTTCAGAATCTGCAAAAGAAACCAGGATTAGACATTATTGATTGACTTGGCAATAAAAGTGCATAAGCTAACAAAAAAAATCAAGTTTCTTTGTTTTTTGATAATAAGTACGTCAGCTCATTTTAGAACATTGGTTCACTCATGCTGAGTTAAAGTTATGATTTGAAATTACATTGTTGACAAAGAAACAAAGTCAAAAGCTCATGGATATCTTATTGGTGAGACTTTGGTCATGAAGGGAAGGGTAAGGAAGGGAAGAGAAGCTAAGAGTTACTGGTACATGTACTTAGCATATGTCAGGTCCTATGCTAAACTCTGGAGCTGAGACATGAATTAGACACAGTAGGAATGCAGAGACTTGCAGATTAGTAGTTACAACAAAGTTATAAAGTGTAATTAGAATTCAATAGGGACATAACACAGTATAATTTTACTATGAGGAGTATTCAGGAAAAGCTTTCTGTGAAATATGAAATTCAGAATGAATCTTGACAGATGATGAACTGTTGGCCAGGGAGAGGCATAAGGAAAGATGTTTCAGATAGAAGAAGCAGGCCAGGCAAAGGTCTGAAGGTCTGGACTTGCTTGGGAAACACTAATGATTATGACATTGTTGATGCTCAGATTTGGGGCAATGTCATACTCTGTAGCGAAGCTTAAGAAGTAGGAAGATTATAGAGGTTTTGATATCTTGCCAAGTGATTTGATTGTATCTTGAAGGCAAAGGGAAGCTCTGAAAGGCGCACGCACGTGTGTGTGTGTGTGTGTGTGTGTGCGCGCGCATGTGGGTGTGCGTGTGTTTCCTCCTTACAGAGAGAAGTGACACGATCCGATGTGCAGTTTTGAGAACTCAGAATTAGGCTAAGACACATTGTACACCTTCTGAAGGGCAGGCTCTTTGGTCTTCATTTTATATAAATGCCATGGTCCAGAAATAAAAGCTAAGAATGATGGTGCTTAAGATAGGAGAACTTTGCTTCATATTTGCTTTTTTCTATTAAACAAACATAAATGTGAGGACTCATATTTATCATCCCTATCCAACATTATAGTTTTCATTAAAATCAAACAAATCACTTCATCTCTGCCAGGCCACTTTAAAGAAATTCATGCTGGAGCTTTCTGTTCATCCAGAAACAATCTAACACATTTTAGACAGAGAATTTCCTTGTAACTTCTTTGGCAAAGAAAGAAATAATCTTAGATATATTGAAAATGTGGAGCAAAGATGCATTTATATATCCATCCATCCATCCATCCATCCATCCATCCATCCATCCAATCTATCCTGCCCCCCTCCAATACTCTATAAGACACTAGGGCTGCAAAGGTGAATAATCTCAGCCTCTGTTCAAAGAGCATAGAATGTAAGTTCAGAGACAAATGTATAAATAGATGGTGGCAATACTATATGACCACGTAATATCTATTATTAAAAAATATACTTTCAAATAAAATAGATATATAATTTATCTTGGAAAGATTAAGCACTTGAAATTAGAATATCAAGGTTTATACTCCAGATATAGAATTGATTATCTAGATATTCTTGATCATGTTATTTGGCATGATGTATATGCTTTAAAAGAATTTGTACAAAGAAAATAATGATTGCACCTATTGAAAAGAATCAGTTGAGAAGCTATTCAAATTAAGAGTTCAATAAAGTTGCTGCATAAAAGACAAGTTCATCAAACCCAAGAACATTCATATATATTCATACCTTGTGAGAGGCAATCCCTATTAGCCCTAAGTACCCATGTGCATGCTTGCTAGTTATGCAGAATGCAAGGCCCTAGCCTGACCATTCTTTACCCAGGTCATCTCTCAGGGTTATGTTTGCAGCAAGTTCTTGCAGGGATGAGATAACATCTCCACCCAGGCACAGGACAGCCTTACTTCTGCTCGCTGTTTAAGTGGAGAGTACCACAATCTCAGTGGTCTTCTGTAAATGCTGACCACTGTGTGTGCAGGATCCACGACGGGTCCTTTATTTCATCCTTATAGGGAGGTGGAGAAGCCACATGAGCATCGTGTTGGCATTCTGGCTACTGCTTTGGCTGTGAATAGTAAAGTTCTTTTTCTTACCCAGGAATCTTGTGTCTTCCGCCATCACTCATGAAACAGTAACAGGCTGGCATATTAACTTATAATGAGTATAAAACCTCAGATCCTGAGCAGTTCTTGACAATAACTGCAGTGGTGATTTTATTTATATCATAATAAAAGAGATCTTATTACCAGTAGCAATAAAAATATGGTATGTAGGGGTAACTTATGGAAAAAGTATTTCTGAACTATCTGAAGAAAAATGCAATATTTTATTGATTAAAAAAGACAAGCAACTAGAAAAGAATGCTATATTATTGCATAGGAAGATTGAATACTTATGAAAATCAAGGCTAAATGCAACCTTAATCAAAATCCAAATAGAATGCTTGGAGATATTACTACTTAATTCTAAAGTTAATATGGCAGAACATTCTAAGGACTTTATCAAGAAAATTCTAGAAAAGAGAAGAGCGCTGAGTAGCACAGAGGTTAAAATCAGGAAGGCGGCATTGCAGCAGAGTAAATGACGACGTGGCTTTGTCGTTAGAACAATCTGAGTGTGAGCCGTGGCTCTGTCATTTGTAGCTGTGGGACTTGGCTCAGGCACTTGACCTCCCTCAGCCTCAAGTTTCTCACGAGTGTAATGGGACTTGCAATAGCAAATACTTAGTAAGGTTGTTGTAGGGGTTAAAGCACTTAGCAACATGTTTAGAACTTAGCACTCAATAAATGTTGGTTACTATTAGTTTTAACTGATATTTAAATGTATCACAAAGCTATTTGGAACTGGCATAACAATTCAAAGAAATGCATCAGAATCTATCATCTTTGATTTATCTATCTACCCATCTACAGAATGTAATTTATAACCAAGGAAATATCAGAGATAACTAGAGAAAACACACACACAAATGTATGTCTATGCATGCTGAATGCAGCACTGACTTCCAACCTTGTGAAGCTGTCACCGTACTATATGTTTGTGTATCAACAAACTACATATAAAACATGTTCATTACTCTTTTCTATTCACCTATGATATATCCTTTATTATAAATGTTTGCATTTATACCGTACATATGTATATTGTGTGTGTTGTGTGTATATATATATATATATATATATATATATATATATATATAGTATATAGACATTTATATATACACATACACTATATGGTAGGCCCACCAAGTTATATACTATCTCTATATATAAAAGCCTAAGTGACCAAATGACTTAATGACTGGTTGCTGTGACATTCACTGACCACCAGGGGCAGACACTTTCAACCCAGGAGCTGCCCCTTGGAGGTCAGTTTGTTCCCACAGCCAACCTCCTGGGGCCCCTCCCCCCATAACTCCAATTGTCCGCCACTGCCAGCCAGGCCAAGGGACTCCACTCATGCATATTTGTGCACCAGGCCTGTAGTATATAATATATGGGCACAAAATATATACATATAATATAAATACATGTAGTATACTAGTATACACACAAACACTTATAATAAAGAGAATCTCAAAGGTGAATAGAGATGAGAAACATACACATAGTAGATACATGCTTATACATACATATAATGTATCTACTTCAAAAGACTGGGAATCAGTGCTGCATTCAATGAAAAAGCAGCCCCTCGACAGACACGTAATGCAAAAGAAAATCCCTTACAGCACACTAACCTTATATGAGATGTAATCATACTCACTCAGAAGTAGTTTATGAAAATTTTTCATCAAACAAGCACTTCCTTCCGGTTTTTTGGGGGCTGCCAAAGTCAGATGCAGGCACGGGCGCAAAGGATAATCACATCCCTTTAAGGGGAAAGCCCTCTGAAATCTGACGGCCAAGCATTAGGGGAAAGTGGTAACCAGGTAGTAAGTTCTGAATTAAATTTAAGGCTATTTTAATTATAAAAGCATTAATGACAGAGGGAAATTTAATGAAATAGTGGACCATGAAATCAGTGTTATCCTTTCAATACATAACAGAATATGACAAACTCTATAAGATTCCTGTTCTCTTTCATGTCTATTACAATTTCCTTCTATTAGTTTCTACAAATAGAAGATTACATGTCAAATTGAGTTTAACCAAATCTCTGTGAAAATCAGACAATCTGATTTGGTATTATATAACCACACTGAAATTCCATTTAATTTCAAAAGGGCTTCTCCTGGTGCCTTGAATACTAACTACTTTTCTAACAACATGTACATAGCTCTGGCTTTGACAGCGGAATAATCCTTGTGCCGAACAATAGATCAAGATTTTTAACAGGAAGAATGAAGACGGATAGAAACGGAGGGCTTGACTCAACCTCCTATAGGAAAGATTTCAAAAGCATTTAAAAAAAAAAAAAAAAAGGTCTGAAAATATTTACTCTGGCTTATCATCTTACAAAAGAATTCTTTCTGAGAAAAAGTTGAAGATTCAGATGTCAGGCCTGACAGTCTCCAAATCCGGCCCGTCTGCATCTATCTCCCCTGCGGTCTCTATGAAGAATAAAAAGCCTTAGGAAATAGGTCTGATGTGCTTCAGCTACTCTGAGTGGATTGTTACTATAGCAGCCTATTGTAAACTGGTAATTATTGGAGGGCTTTCTAATCTCTCATGCAGATGAAAAGGGCTTTAAAATGAAATATTTCAACAGGAGGTTAATTGGCTTATTTTAGAGAAAAGGGCCAAATGTAGAAGTTAAGAGAGAGGTGACCTTTGGGGAAGAACACGGATTTAAAGAAAAGATGAGAGGGACTCTGGGGTGCTGATAATGTTCTCGTCACGATGCTGGTGATAGAGTGTGCGGGTTGTGAAAATTAAATCATATAATTATAATAAGTGTACTTTTCTGTATGCGTATTACACTTTACAAAGTTTTTTTATGAGAAAATGATTGCCTTAACATTCTATGTTAAAAATACAATTGCCTGAAATAATGTAAAAGTCTCAAGCAGCATTGTCTAAGTTAGCATTCAGTGGAAATTTCTAGATTTGGCTTTGTCTTGGACACCATAAAGATAAGATTAGAGGCAAATAACAGGATACCTATCTCCCTTAAATCGGAATAGTCCAATCCTCTCCCCTAAGATCCACCCAATGAAAGTATCCTGAACCATGCCATCCTACAGAAGCCTAAAATGTATGAATGTCCTAAAGTGAATGCATAAGCTGCTGATCGTATTTTGACTGGTCTTCAAATTTGCAACTGTCAGCACCTGATCTGTATGCAATCCTAGCACCTAACAGACAGTGACTCATGCACTCATTCAGGCAAATTGTCCTCCTGAGCCTCTAGAAATATAACTTGCTCCAGCCCCTAAGGCTTTTCACATCCAGTAGATTCTCTTCTACCTTTTGGTGAACTCTGACCTCCATGGTAGAGCAGATGGTTTTATCCCCCGGGGTCTGAATTTCTTAAAAAGCTTTCTGCAAAGTCAGGCTGGGAAGCAATGCGGAGCAATAAAAGCAGCATGAAGCTGAGAATCAGAGTGAGAACCCAGTAGTTTCATCGGACCTTTACTTCCCAATAGTTGTATGACCTTGGGAAACCACTTTGTAAAACGGGGGTTGAATATCTGCCTTCATTTTTTTGAATGATTATTAAATAAGAGAATGTGTGGGGACGTAATTACTGCATCATACACAGCAGTGCCAGAATTACTGCCATAATGTAGGTTATTTGTTGTAGGCTATGTTTGTTTGTGTTCCAGGGCAAAGAATTACTATCACTTTCAAAATATTTTTAGCTCCCTCCCTGTAGAGACATGCTCACAACCACATCCAATGCATAGAAGGGCAGAACAGTTTCTGTTCCACTTCTGGACGCTTCACTGGGCATCTTTCACAGGCAGCATGACTGAGCTAAGCTTGCAGTGCAGACGCCAAATTAGAGTGCCTGTCCTGTGGGGTGGGCGGTCCTTTCCTTCCAGATGACCCTCTGAGAGAGTTTTGTGTTTGTCCTCAATTTGCAGTGTTGGGAGTCTCCCAGATAACCAGCCCACAGTAGGCAGTGACAGCAGCATCTAGATCATTGGAGGCATCTTGGGGTAAATCTGTATGGAAAATATTAAAGAAGCTTAACATTTTCAGCTCCAATGATAATACATAATGGGTCAGTGGGGCTCTATTTAGAAGCTACGTTGGGGGAAAAGTGACTTCCTGGGATTCTCCAATAGATTGAGACCATTGAATTTGAGGTAGATTGTTTCTTAGATCAAGAAGACATTGCTTTGTGGGAAATTATTGTATTGCCTTGGACTATCTCCAGTGAAATCCCGGGGACCCCATCCCCATTCATTTCAAGAAACGTTTGAAAAAATATTCCATTCCAAACCTGCTGGAAGTCTGAGATTTGTCTCAAAGGGTTTGTAAGGTTACATAGCCCTGAGGGAGTTGGGAACTAAATTGAATTCTTTTGCTTTACAATTCCTTTACCCAGCTGGAGCTTACATATTACATTATTTACTGCACTTCGAAGTAGAAGCCTCTTTCTTGTTCTTAAGTCCCAGATAAACCATAACTAATACTAAACGAATTACAAATGCAGAGAATAGGCAGCTTAAAATAAACATAAAGATGTTTGCTATTCTCATGGAAAAATAACAGCTCTGTTCGAAGGAATTCAAGCCATAAACACGCTCATAGACCAGAGTTCTAAATCTTTTCCAGGGGAAGTCAGGTGGCTTAGCAAGTTAATTACATTGCTGTCCTAGGGGCTGGATGGAAGGTCATGCGATGCCTTCCGGTGCTTTCTGCAGCTCTATGCATTAGAAGAATGGCACTCTCATCAAAGTAGCCATCAAGTCATCCCATTCAATCAAGGGATCTTACTTTATTACATGTTTTAGAGGCTATGGCTTTCAGACCAGAAGGTGGTACAATTCAGAGACAGAAAAGGAGAGGGGGGACAGATGGGAGGCTGGAGAAGGGGCCTTGCAGTCAACCTTCTCCACCCCGAGAAGGGCTAGGGCGTTTTTCTAGAAGGAGACCTGGTTGGGGAGGGGGATCTGTGGGGGTAAGTGTGACTGAAGGTACAGGAAGAACTGTCCAGTGTCAGGTGCAGGCTTCCCTGGTCCTGGGCAGAGGAGGCAGAATTCTCTGGGCCGTGGCTTTCAGCAGTCAATTACCCAGTCCCTGGTCTAATTCTGATGTCTGATGATTCACATGCTCGCAACCTTTGTGTTAAATGTTGCTTAGCTCAGCTGCCTCCTTAAAGGTACCAATCTTCTCAGGAGAGGCAACTCATTAAGCTACTTAGCACCTTAGTGTGAATGACTCTAACAAGGCAAGGCTGCAGAGGCAGGAGTCCAAAGGGATGGTGAAGGAAGCCACAGAGCAAACTAGACATTTTCATAGGGCTTTGCTTAGGGAGTGTGTGTGTGTGTGTGTATTTGTGGCCTCATTGCTTGCAGGGTAGTGGCCCTCAAGGGGGTAGTTATTAGGAGAGTCCCTACTTCAGGAGGAGCACCTTCCCACCTTGCCTCCATTCTGCTCAAGTCTCTTACTCTTGCTTTACGGGTTCTTCCCTAAGCCCTCCTGTCTTTGGTTCTCCCTCCCTTCTGAAGTTCACCCTGGAGCCATGGAAGTTTTGAGACTGACCCACTAAGCTGGTGGGCACAGGTGCAGCAATCTAAGGGCTGGAACAGAACACCAGGAGGAGAGATGAAAGGGAGTGGGCAATGCTGCCTGGAGGAGATAAAGCTGAGGAGTAACTTGAAGAACATTCTGGAGCATCCCAAGGCCTTCACCCGGGGTGGGGACCTCTGTCCTCCACCCCCTCTGAGGGTCACACAGAAGGAGGGGAAATGGATGGCGGGGAGGGATGATGGTGGAAACTGAGGAAGGATTGTCATCCCTCTTTTTAAAAAGTAGAGCATGAGTGAGGGAGGGTTTTGTCTTCACTGGGGCTATTTTACAGGGTATAAAGTAGAAGAACAGAAAACTTGTTAAATACAAGTTAAAGTTACTGAACCCTTTTTCTTTGGATTAAATTGTGTAGAAAGTTCAGCTTCTCTGGTTGGACTGGTGGTAGGCAGCCAGGAAGCCACTCAGGGATTTTTCCTCATCTTGCTGAGGTTCTTCTGTGGAACCCCAGGCTTTCCTAAACACAGATCACACATCTCCGGCACAGTGTGCTCAGTGTACACGGCACTTCCCCATCCTCTTTCCCATCTGGTCCTAACAGCAGCCTCAGCAGCATCATAACATTACAGATGAGGAGATCAGGCCAGGAGGGCTGAGGGACGTGGCCCCTCACACTCAACTGCACTCCACAGAGAGCTGCAACCAGGTCCTCTGGCCACAAGGAAACCCCCACTCCCCACCTTCCTCCTGGGAGGGGCCTCCAGACCTGTAAGAACCCCAGAGCCTCTGCCTTCTGGAGCCTCAAAGACAAAGTCACGCAGACGTTAACTGCATCTGAGACTCGTTCAACTTGTAAAACACAAAGCTGGAGTCTTGAGCTGTTTGTGACCGAGGAAGGACAGAGCAAACGCGGTCACTGCCATGAGGTGCTCGGATGTGGCTCTTCCTCCTGCGCAGATGATCTGGAAACGGGCTGTCGCCCGGGCCTGGGCCACAGGAGTCAGCCAGAAGTCTGAGAGAAGGACGCAGTGACACAGTTTGGAGGAGAAGGGGTGGCAGAAGAGCGAGCTGATGCTCTTATACGAATTTAGGAGGAGAGGCAGATGTGCAATGGAAGTACTGGCTTGAGATTGTGAAAATCAGAAAGGCAGCACCTGCCTTGTGTAATTCCAGGCTCCATTAGAAAGGAGATGCAGGCCCCACCTCCGTCACTCACTCTGGACAGACTCTTGAGGTTGACCTCACATGGAACAGGAATGTGTAACTCAAGGTTGTTTATGAGGATGGTTCACATGCGCTTTACCTTCCTCGCCCCCTCCCTCCCTCCCTCCCTCCCTCATAATCTTCATGTGGAATTTGTTCCTAGGGGTTTTAACTGATCAAGTTGTTGGTCCTCCTCTCTCCCCTCCCTGGTCCTGACTCCCTTCTGATTTGCCTTCCCACCTCCCTTTGAGTCCACCCACATCTTTCTCTCCTTGACGTGCTTCTTCCTCTCTGCCTCCTCCACGTCTCTTTCCAAAGATGAGAGAGAGAAAAGGGCAGTGAAGGAATTCGATAGCCCCAAGCCGTCTTCTGCAGGATCCATCATCAAGGGAAGAAGCGGCTTATACTTTAAAGCCGGTTTTGTATTTTCTGCATGTGCTGATATGTATAAAAATATTCAAAAGGAAAAAGGATGGTTTCACTACATGGGGAAATGTGATGATGTGTGGAAGAGTAAGACTGGCAGAAAGCAGCTTTGGCAGGAGCAGGGATGTCCCGTAGTCAAGGGCAGGAGCCACCCGAGGCTCCCGACTACCTTTCAGCTGCCATGAACACCTTGGACCAGGCCTTTTCACCTGCAGTCAGCAGGCAGCATGGGACAAGGCAGGTAACACAGGGCTATTATCAATTCTCTGTACTCAGTCTGGCCCTATGGGCTCAGGGATCCTGCTTGGCCTGCCTACGACATTTCTAAAATCACTCTATTTTTTAAAACTTTATCTTCACTGCTGAAAGTATTACAGATGTCCACTTTGGTTTTATTGTATGCCTTCCCCATCTGCCAATGACCCCCTCCTCCCAACACTCGCCCTTCCCAAGCCTTTGCCACACTATTGTCTGTGTCCATGGGCTATGCATATCTAATATAATAAAAGAGTAATATGCAAATTAACTATCACTCCAAGACACCTAAGCCACACCCACCAGTCAAAGCCATGCCCATCAACCAACCAGAGCGGATGTATGCAAATTAACCCAGCCAAGATGGCAGCCAGCAGACACAGAGCTAGAGCAAACAGGAGGCTTCCATTTGCAATGGAGAAAACTGCCTGCCTAGGCTGGCTGGGCCTCTGCTCAAGGAAACAATGTTTCCATTATAGAAGCCATGGAGCTGAAGCAAACAGGAGGCTTTGTTGCCTGCCTAGGCCTCCACTCAAGGCAATAAAGTTTCAATTATAGAAGATAAATAAACCCCAGAAACCTGATTCCAGCCAGTCTCGCTGGGACATTGGGCCAATGGGAGCTGTGGGCAGCCTGAAAAGGGCCCTCAGCCCCTCACTCAGGCTGGCTACACCCCCATGGGGTGAGGGTCCCCACTGGGGGGCTTGGCCAGCCTGCAAACAGTCATCAGTCCCTCACCCAGACTGACGAGGCATGCCAGCAGGTGCACATCCCCTGAGGGGTCCCAGACTGCGAGAGGGCACAGGCCGGGCTGAGGGACCCCCCCCCCCCCGAGTGCACAAATTTTTGTGTATCAGGCCCCTAGTAAGTATATAAGTTCCCCTGTTCAACTCTCTCCTTAGAGGCCCCATCCTCATCTCCCCTCTGAAATTTGTCAGTCTCTTCATGATTCTATGTCTCTGGGTTTACTTGGGATGGGGCCTCTTACCTGTTTGCACCTTCCCAGTTTTACCCTGTCTGCTTCCCTATTCTTCTGATTTCTTTATGTTCCAGCTCTGATTGCATGATATGTTTGAGTTACAGGAACATTGGAGTGGTGATAAGCATTGTCAAAGGGAAGAAAATAATCTTGATATGCATAAAACCATGATGGTCATTAGCCTTGACCTCCCTCCCTAGTCCAACGCTGCCCTGTGTTTATCAGCTTGTGAATGGCATCACTGTTCTGCAATTCCTTGCATATTTTTATCTTTTGTTTTCTGTCATTTACATGATAATCATTCTCTGGGCCTTATATTCTACCAGCAAATGTCCTTTGACCTTGTCCCCTCCTTTTGTTCCTTGAGTTACTGCCCTGGCTCAGGCTCTCTTATCTTGAAAGATGCTGTTCTGTGATTGTGTCTCCTTTTAATTCATCTTCCACATTGCAGGTTATTTCATAAAATCTGAAATACACTTCTTCTCACCCCCTGCCCTAAATACTGTTGCTGGCACTCCACTGTTGGCATAGTGTCAACACCCCTCATGACCTGGTCACAGCACACTGATCATTATCCTCCCCATCATCTGCCCTCTAACCCCTCATTACATACCAACCCTTGTTTTGACCTCTTGGGTTGCCCCTTGGACTAGCCAGACCTGAGAAGCCCTTTCATTAACATAAGGTGGGTCTAATAGGCGGTTAAAATAGGATTCTTCCTGTCTTGGAGTTTTGTGTGAATCTTCAAAGCTGAGAAAAATGAGTTTTCAAGTATCTCCACATTGTAAGGTAGATGTTAGACCATCTATGAAGGATTTGCAAAATCAATAACAAATAGTTCTATCATCAAAAGAAAAGATTAAGAATTTATTAACTGAAGCGGCCTCCAAACCAATATCTCCAATTTCATCCTTTCTCCCTAGTATTTTCAACACAGTAGCTGCCAGAATGATCCAGGGCAATCATGCCTTGTGTCTCTTCAGAAATCACAAGGGCTCTTACTCAGAGGAAAAGCCACAATGGCTTCTGAGACTCAGAAAAAGCAGGTCTTGTTTACCCCTAGACCCTCATCTCCTGCCATACACCCCCTGGCCATCTTCACTCCAGCCACGCTAGCTTCCTTGCTGTTCTTTAGACATGTACGCACACTCCTGCCCCAGGGCCTTTGCACTGGCTCACTTTAGATAACTACCTTACCTCTTTGGGGTTCTTGCTTTATTCCTTTCCTTGCTGAGGCTTACCTCATCACCCTATTTAAAATTGTAAGCTGAAAATGCTGGCACTCCCAATTCCTCACATCCTGCTCTGCTTTTTCTCTTTCCAGAGCACCAACACACTATAAAGTTGACTTTTCATTACTTTATGGCTTATTGTCTGTCTCTGAGACTGGGGATGTTTACCTTTTCTGTTCATAAAGCACCTGTTCTATCGATAAAGCATAGCACACACTTGTTTTTGGCCCCAGTTATTAGCCAAGTCAGGATTTTCAGGAAAGAAAGGGTGGCTCATCAAACTGACTTCCATAACAACCATGTTTTCCCTTGGATTCAACTTCTACTCACGTGTCAGCTCTTGAATTCTTCAAAGTGGCCCTTTTATTAAAATAATCTTTTACTATTGTTTGTCAGCATTTTAAAGAAGTTATTCAGTGTAGGTGTATCATAAAAGCAGATTCCTTTGAAATGGCGGTAATACAAAAAGATTTTCTGGCTTGTTTTTCTCTGGCTCTATCTTGTTTGTCTTTTCAATGTCACAACTCTTTTCTCAGGTGGAGGAGACAATTCATCTGTGTGTTTTATCTTAACAGAGGGAAGAGGGATCAAGTGAGTGGGCTTAGGCAAAAACCAATGGAACAAGAAAGGAGAAGAACGCTTGAGATTAGTTTGAATAGATTTGTTGATAAAGCCAATCTCTAATGCCAGGCTCATACAGACAGGCCGAGGTAACTGTTTGTCATGCTGCTTCACAGATCAGAGAGAGATGGTGGAAGGACCACGGGACTGGCAGGCAGAAGCCCGGGCAGCCTCCTGAGGTATCCCCCTGACTCTTGTGTAGACATTGTCCTGTCAGTTAACCTCTAAAGTGGGGAGAGGGATACCCAAGTCATCTTATTTCACAGAGCTGTGGAAAGATAAATGAGAAAGTACTTGGGAAGCCACCTAAGTGCTTTATAAATATTGAAATGGTGTATTCCAGGATCAAGGGGATTTGTTTATTAGCTTACAAAACAGACGCACTAAGATGCATTTAAATCTCCATGAAAAAATTCAACATTGTTCCATTTGCTCATACCAGGGGAGCATATCCTTTTACTTGTATGTGTCTACGCTCATTAACTGGGGAATCTAGCCCTCAGCTGTCATTCTTCCCATCAAGATTAAGAAACAACAGCGACAGCCAGAGAAACACAGGAGTGTGAGTAGGAGACAAGGATGTTCTAAATGTCTTCGTCTGCAGTGCTTTCCAGATCAGCAGTGTGCTTCTTGCCCTTGGTGTTGCCCATGTAGTATCCTCAGTGTGAACCCTGAAAGCCCCTTCTACTCTCCAAAAGTCTGCCATTTTCTCCCAAGTCCACCACTAGACACTATTTCTTTACAGAAGGCATGGATTTCTGCTCAAGGCCCTTTGGATTGTCACATAGAAGACACGGAAAATAGGTGTGGAGTTCAGGTACCCATGGAGAAGAGGAGGCGCTGGTGCCATAAGGAACAGAACCGCTTAGAAAGAAACCTGGGGCACCCCGGAGATGACCTGTATCCCCTCTAATTTTTAACTTTAGCTGACCGGTAGAACAACAATGCCTCTGCCCCACCCTGACTCTTTCTAAGCACAGTGAAAGTCGCTGAGAGGGGACAGAAGCACACATGTGAGCTCTTACATTTTGCTACATGTCTTACTTGCAAATTGAAAGCTAAACACCATCTTCAAGATGTAGATCGGGTTTTATCCTTAGAGTGGCTTCTACAAACTTCCACCCCCAACCAACTGCCAATGCTCATTCCTGCTAACATTTTAGTGCCAATTTTTTTTCCTCTTATATGTGCCACGGGGCTTTTGGTTTGCTTATAACTTGGCTCAGAATGCAACATAAAGTTAGTTATGAGTGCTCAGATCTCTGCCAGGTGCAATCAAAAGATCTACCTTAAAATGTAGTAGTGTCCCTGAGTAACCCTGACAATCTTGAGCTTGCATAAGTTATTACAAGAAAAGCCTGGGTTACCCAGAATTGATTTTTGGATTTCAATGCAAGTCTCTTTGGTCACTGGTTTGTATTTTGGGCCATAGATTTAATTTATATGTTGACTTGATTTTTATGGGGCTTGTCACTTTAAAATACTACTTTTTTAGGGGGGGGGCAGGAGGGGACTGAATTTATGGAGGTTGAGGAGGGATGGGAAATAATGAAGATTAATCAGTGATGGTTGAAGACAAAAAAGAGATGAGAATTTTAATGACACTAAACGGTTTTGCAAAGACCCAACTTTTGTGCTTCTTTTGAGGGCAAGTCAATCAAGGCACAAAGGTAATTCTTAGCCTTTTGATGTTTGTGATTATGAAATGCTATTTAAAGCTGTTGACAATCTGTAGGAAGAAAATGGTTTCAATGTCAAAGAAAGGAGTTAATGAAAACCCAAATTACAAGGGACCAAAATAATTGTTGCGACTATAATTAAATCAGCCACGCATATTAGAAAGAGCTGTCATGATCTCAAGACATGTTAAGTGCTACGTTGACGTGGCAGAGACTTTGGAGGGAGACCTGTAACTGTTCAAGAGGGCTGAACCAAAGATGATGATAAATGCTCACAATTAAATGTGCCACGAGAAGTAATAATAAGTACTTTTATCAATTTCTCTTGGCTCCAAGGCTGAGATAATAACTTGTCTAGGGCCTGGTTGGTGTGCCTCAGTGGTTAAGTATTGACCCATGATGAAACCAGAGGGCGCTGTTTTGATTCCAGGTCAGGGCACATGCCTAGGTTACCAGTTCAAGCCCCAGTAGGAGATGTGCAGGAAGCAGCCAATCAATGTTTCTCTTTCATCAATGTTTCTATCTTTCTATCCCTCTCCCTTCCTTTTTCTCTAAAGATCAATAGAACATATTTTTAAAAAAAGAATCTGTCTATACATTTAAAGACAACAGGATTGAAGACAAAACAAAATTGTGAGTTTGGGGAAATAATTAACACTTTAAAAATGAATATAATCTTGCTTATTTTGGCAGGCTTTGAGTATGCCAGAGCTTTGCCTTTCCACCACATAAATAATGTACTTGATTGCCTGTTTGATTTTTTTGGAAGTAGGACAGTATAGGAATTAAGAGTAAGGGCCTTCAAATCAGACTGCTATGTTCAACTTTGTCTCCCCAGTCCTGATCTGGGGCCAATCGGGCCAGCTGGCTCGGGGGGGGAGGGACAACAGGAGGTTGGCCAGCCGTGGGAGGTTGGCTGTGGGAGCACACTTACCACCAGGGGGCAGCTCCTGCATTGAGTGTCTGCCCTCTGGTGGTCAGTGTGTGCCATAGCAACCAGTCAAGTGGTCATAACGGTCACCTAGGCCTTTATATATAGAGATGTGTCATTTATTAATTTTGATATTTCCTCCCTCCTATGCCTAAAAGAACTTCAATTCTTGGAAGAAAGAAAAGCTGGCCTTTGGTATAGGAATCCTAGACAATTTCTTTTTTTTTAATGTTTTTCTTTCTTTTGTGTGTGCCTCCAAGCTCTTTCAAATGGAACCTGAGCGAAAGCCAGTGAGTAAAAGTAAAATAAACATGTGTCAAAATGCTCTGGAAGGAGGATGGAGACAAAAATCCAGTGTTATAAATCTTCTCTCTCCTCGCCCCCTGGGGCTCCGCTGATGACTCTGGCCTTGTTGCAGCATAGACTGTGCCAGAAGTGCCGTCCTCTGGGTCCTGCCCAGCTCCCCAGCCCAGCCCAGGGCCTTGCAGAGAACACTTTATTGAATGTCACATTATTATTCTCTTCACTGCTCCCTCTCTTCCATCGGGGGTGGAAGGAAGACAGTGAGGCAGACAATTACATTGCTGATGTGGGATTTTTAGAGGAAAATGGAGGGAAATTATAGGGACTACCCAGCTGTGGTGAAAACTCCTCACTCTTCCCACAGGACCCATTATTTCACAAACTGCTACTATTAAAAATGATTTACAGTCGCTTGCCAACTTTACCACGCTGTTAGATTCACTGGAATCTTACCCCGTTTTAAAAGGAGGACAGATGATCAGAGCGTGTCCACTCTCAAAATGGCGAGGAATTTGGTGACTACTGTGTAGAGAGTTAAAATCGACCGCGCCACCAAGGTCAACTGTATCGCTCCAATACCCCCTGTTCTGCTTGCTCTGATCTCCTATCTGCTGCATCCCTTCTCCGACATCAGCTTCTTTGCACCGTGGAATTTTCTCTTATTAAAAACGTCTCTGGACTTTTGCTTATTCAGTCCTCTCCTTCCAAATAGAGAGAAACTCCCCTCCCCCTTGAAAATGTTATCCTTACCCTTTATTTAAAGGCATTCACGGTGTTATTATATTCACTTTCTTATGTTTTCAGTGTCATCAAGAAAGACAGATACCAGAGATGAGTGATAATCTGATAAGACTGACCCAAATCCTCCTGGCTGGGTGAGCTGGTTAGCCGCAGTGTAGACTAATCTCCTGGCTGTCTGATGGTCTTAGAATTTTGAAGATCTGTGGCACAGATGAAGGTATGCAACGAGACGCCTCTTCAGCAGCAGCCAGGAGCAAATCGTAGCGAATTACTGAAAGGCAGCATCTCCAGAGCCTGGCATAGACATTGGGGACCTGACTTTAGAAGGGAGTTATTGTCTGGTTCATTTTTGTATTTTTTTTTTTTTTTTTTTTTTTTGATTTAGGGGCTACTGTTGTATACAATTAACACTTAGGAAATGGGAAGTGGTTTTCTGGAGAAAATGCTCAGGGACCTCTCAGTAGTTTAGGAAATGTCATCAGTGTGACAGAAGCACAAATGGAGCAGGAATAAAATGAGTCACTTCTAAGATGTATATTTAAGAACTTCAGAGTAATGGGCTACTTTGAGTGGAGGCAAAATGGATACTTTTACCATTTGGCTAGCACATTGGGTGGCTATATTTTAATTTTAATGCGTTTTTTTTGGGGGGGGGAGAAAAATTCTGAGATTCTAGCTGGATAGCTTTTAAAAAAACATGGAATATTAAGTGTCAGTTTTTGGTTTGGAAATGACAAAAGAACGCACGTTTCTGTAAATAATGTCAGAGCAGAGAACAATATCACCTTGTTCAGGGTAGGCTAGGCTATGATGCCTATGATAGTCAGCCTCTGAGATGTTCCAAGTAACCCACCTCCTGATATTCACTGTCGTGAAAGTCTCATTCCCTTGAACGTGGGCTGGATTAGTGACTCACATCTAGCAAAAAGAATAAGGCAGAGGTGGTGGGATGCCACGTCTGAGGCTCGGTTATAAAAAGACTGACTTCCAGTTTGAAGTCTCTCCTTCTCTCAAATCTCTCCCTCTGGAGAAGCAAGCTGTCCTGCCTTGGGCAGGCCTATGAAGAGGCCGCTAGTGTCTGTGGCCAACAGCCACCAAAGAGCTGAGACTTCACAACAGCCACGTGAGTGGGTCTGGGAGCAGATTTTCCAGCCCCAGCAGGGGCTCGAGATGTCCATAGCCTTGGCTAACAACGGTGATTGCAGCCTCATGAGGGTCCTCAGTCAGAACTGAAAGGGGGCAGAAATGTTGGGGAACTGGCTAGTATTATAAGAAATATGAATCGTGCTCTGTTAACCATGATTATTTTATTCTGGTTGAAGAAGGCACATTCTAACCTGGCTGGCAGCTGCACTCAGGACCTGTGAGCTCACTGCAGTTGCAGCCCACCCTTAGAAACCAGAGCCAGAAACCAGAATCACCAGCCCTTTGAAGACCCCGGGCTTTGCCTATCACTAAGCCCTTTGAAGAACCCCTAGTCCTTTCGCATATCTATAAACTGTCCTTTTGCCTACTTTCCTTTGTATTAATCTCTTTATATAAAAGCCTAAGCAAACAACCTGTCAACAGCCACTATGATGCACACTGACCACCAGGGGGCAGATGCTCAGCACAGGAGCTGCCCCCTGGCAGTCAGTGCATTCCCACAGCAAGAGTGCCACTCAGCTGACCAACGGGAGCCAGACACAGGGCTCACAGCTGGCCGCTGCAGCCCGGAGACCACAGTGGAGTGGCAGCGTGCCTATCGAGCAATGGCAGGTGCAGCTAGGCTGGGATGAGCAGGACTGGCAGGCAGGAGTAGCAGGAGGTGTTGGACTGCCAGTTTCAGCTCAATCCCTGCAGGCTACCCCACTGGTGCATGAACCCATGCACCAGGCCTCTAGTACCTAATAAGCAGTTGGCTTATGGTGGGCTGCAGAGCAGAATTTTATGGATCACCTGTTGCTCTCTCATACTGCCAGCAATAATGGAATAAACACTCATATATGATTCAACCCCGTCTCTGCTGAATTGGCTTAAGTAGTGACATGCACTGTTTGTCCAGTTACAGAACCACTCCTGAGATAGCACAAGTGTGTTGCTTTTTGCTGCTAAGTTTGGGGAGTAATTTGTTATCTCCAATATATATCTAATATAGTACATAAATTAACTCCCAAATCTCAGTGGCTTTACACAGTAAGGCTCTCCCCCACCCCTAACATACACACTCACACTACATTTTTAGTTCAAGTTAGAGACCTCCTGAGAAGTTGTCTTCCTTGGGTAACCTAGTGATCCAGGGGCCTTCCGTTTGGTGGTAGGAAGATTACTTGAAGCACTCACAGCTTTAAGTATGCAAAACAGAAAATGATGTATGTTACTCTGTTCACATTTCGCGGTCAGAAACCAGTCACACAATCCCACCTCAGTGCGTGGAAAAGTAGAGGAGCATATGGATAGTCAATTAGAATCAAATGTTTCTGCCACATGCATAACATACAAAGTGAAAATCCACTTTTCTTCTCCCATCAAATATCCCATGTTTAACTTACACACACACACACACACACACGTGCACGTATTTCATATTCCTATATGTGTAAAAAAGGATCAAATTTCTTCACCAAGATCTATGTCATTCTTGATAACATCTGCTTGGTGTTCAATGGTAGGGATGTATCATAGTTCATTTCATTGGTTCTCTGTTAATGAGGAATAATTTTGTCATTTCTATGGCTACAAAATTAATAGATTTTCATCTGTTACTTCTTGAAACTTGTCCATATGACATCACATGCATATATTGAAACCAGTCCACTAAGGGAACAAAGCTTGTATCCACCAGCCCTTGCCTCACTCCTGTTGGCTCCTTAAACAAAAGGCACCCTCTTGTTTAGCCCCATTGCTTACGGGCAGTAGATATGTTAGGGAGCTATTGAAGTATTCAACTAGCCATCATTCTGATGTAAGAGAAAGGGATAGAAGGGAACTAGCATCTCATAAGTGCAGTGTTTAGGCACTGTTTTTGCATTTATACTAGTCCTAGGGGCCCAGTGCACAAAAATTTGTGGACTCGGGGGTGTCCCTCAGCCCGGCCTGTGCTCTCTTGCAGTCTAGGACCCCTCAGGAAATGTCCACTTGCTGGCGTACCTGGCCAGCCTGGGTGAGGGGTTGAGGGCCATTTTCAGGCTGCCCACAGCCCCTTCAGGGTTCAGGTCCCCACTGGGGTGCTTGGGTAGCCTGGGTGAGGGGATGAGGGCTGTTTTCAGGCTACCCACTGATCCAATGTCCCAGCAAGGCTGGCTGGAAGCAGGTTTCTGGGGTTTATTTATCTTCTATAATTGAAACATTGTTTCCTTGAGCAGAGGCCCAGCCAGCCTAGGCAGGCAGTTTCCTCCATAACAGAAGCCTCCTATTTGCTCTAGCTCCATGGCTGCTGGCTGCCATCTTGGCTGAGTTAATTTGCATACAGCCACTCTGATTGGCTGAGGGCGTGGCTTGGCTGGTTCGCATGGCTTAGGTGTCTCGGAGTGATCGTTAATTTGTATATTACTCTTTTGTTAGATTAGATATTGATTTCACTGAAACCTCAAACTACCTTGTGAAACATGTAATTATTGTTCAACTCCTATGGTGAAATTCACTTCACGGGCTTTAAGCAGCTTCCTGCCAACACCCCCACTGCATATACTCACCATGTAATTTATTTTTCTTTTTTTTTCTAGAAAGCATTTAGAGTTCACAGGCTGTAACAGTTGTTGTTTTTCTTAGTAAAGATACTATAAAGATCCATTTATAGTGGAAGTGTCCTTTCCCAGAAGATAGGCCATACATAGCAAAAAGAAAAAGGAACATGTAAAGTTTGCAAATTCTCTGGGAAAAATCTCTTTAAAAATATGATAGTTCGCTTTCCATGTTTATATGAGAGAACAGAACAAGCAACAAAATAAATACATCCCCAGCGATGGGCGTGAACTATGATGGGTTGTCTCCTTTGGTCTACCATCTGCACTTGGGAATCTATTAAAGGGCCAGAACTTCTTTTGCCTTAGAAGCAGCTGCCAGGCTGTGGTTAAGGTGTATGATGGTTGCAAGCAAACTCCTCTGGACCTTCTCTCTGACCAAATGAGTTTTCCAGGTCAGAGGCTCGGAGCTGCTACACTGCAAAGTCCTCCGGTTTTGGCAGAGCGATGGGAGCAGTGAGGGTAATATCTGAATTTTCATAGTGTTTTCTGGATGGGAAAAAGAGAGAGAGAGAGAACTTCCTTGACTGGTCTCTGGCTCCCAGAGTCCTGCAATTTTCTTCTCTCTGCACTGAAAGAAATAAAGGAAGGCTCAGTCCAGATAGAGAGCCATCTCCAGTCCTATTACTATTTCACTCTGCAGATGAAAAACAGAGGCTCCAAGAGATTTAGGACCTTGCCCCCGAACTCTGAATAAGGACACCAAACCACACAGGCCTCAGCACATTACTCGCCAGGATAGAAGCGGGTAATCTCTTCAGGTCTCTTAATATTACAAAAGCACCATCTAAACCGAGCTGTGGCCAAATTATATGCCTGTGGAAGAACCCTCCCCCCATCCCAACACCCTGACTACTTGGACGACCTAAAAATAACTCACCGCCCTTCAGCTGACAACCGGTTTGGGGAACACCAGCGAGAACTGGCTGCTAGAGAATTCGATGTGTCCGAGGGAAAGGACAATTTGAACTAACACTTGCACCAGGTTGTTCCGCAAGCGAAGGGGGCAGAGGGTAAGGTTTCTGTGGGGCAGGTATTGCGCCGGGCCTTGTTTCTATGCATCTGCAGGCTCCTGAACGTTGTATGCAACCGGGAAAGGGGAACTGAAGCTGCCCCGGACCCAGTGTTAAATGCTGTGTCCATGCTCAGAGGGGCACACTATGCAGAGGAGGTTCCATCAGTGGACAGTTTTCTCATGTAAAATTGGACTGTTCCTCCAAGAATTATTATTTATCATTGGGAGGTGTGTATGCATGCGCGCGCGCGTTGTGTGTGCTCTAATAATCCATTCATTTAACAAGTACTTATTGAGTGCCTACTAAGCATCAAGCACTGAATAAAATAATGAACAAAAAAGACAAAAATTCTTACCATTACGGAGTTGTTTTTCCCCCCCATTCTAGTGGGGGAAGAGAATCAACGCAATAATTAGGTGACATTAAATAGCATGTCAGATACAAAGGATTACTACGGAGAAAAACAAAGCAGAGAAGAGGAAAAGCAAGTGGGGCATGGGGGAGATTGAGTTTTTGTTTATTTATTTTCTGAGGCTGCAGTTTTATTTTTTTAAATTGTTTTAATAATTCTTTATTGTTGAAATTATTACATATGTCCCTATTCCCCCCCCACACACACACACACTGACCCCCTATAACCCGCACCCACCCCCAGCGCTCACCCCAGGCCCTCACCGCCTCATTGTCTGTCCATGGGCATGCATATACACAAACAAGGTCCTTGGCTGACTGAGGGTGCAGTGTTAAATGGAATAGTGAAGAGGCGACATGTAGCCCGGCGTGGGGGTGGCGAGTTCCAGACAGGGGAGCAGCAAACGCAAAGGCCACCAGGAAAGGCTGGAAAGGCCAGAGGGGAGTGGAGCAAAGTGAGAGGTAAGGCCAGACAGGCGAGGGAGGGGCGGGAGGTGAGCCCTGGGAGGATGTTGTAAGGACTGGAGCTATTCTTCTGGGTGAGAGTGGATTCCGTCAGAGGACGGATAAGATCTGGCTGATTTTGTAATAGGATCACTCTGGCTGATCTGTCGAATATCCACTGCAGGGAAGTTATTTGGAAACTTTTGCAATAATCCGGGGGAAAGGAGATGCTTCAGTCAAGATTACTATGGCGGAAGGGCAAAAAGCAGTTCGGTTCTGGATCTATTTACCGATCTGTTGAACGTGGGATATGAGAAAGGGGGAGTCACAGATGACTCCCACGTTTTTGGTCTGAGCACGTTGAAGGATGCAGTTACCAGTCAGGGCAACCTAACCATGCTAACTTTACACATGCTGAGTCCGAGATGTCGACGAGAAATTTAAATGACAGCTGTATTTCAAGGAGAGTTCTGGTCTGGAGAAGACAGTTTTCAGCTGGATAGAGAGAGAAAAAGAAAAGGTCCCAAGACTGAGCTCTGTTTTTAAAATTACATTGGGAATCAACCTTTACTCCCTTCCATGGACAGTAGAGTGGAGAATATATATTTATATAACTTAATTATCCTATGCTGATGCATAGAAAACTGTCAGTAAGAATATGGCTATTAGCCATTTTCGTTCTATAGAAGCAAGAGGAAGCTTTCTAATCCTTGGTCCCTTATACTGGGAAGTCTTTTAAGTTCCATAATAAATTCACTTACATTATTTATCTAGTCCTTGAAAAATTTCGGGAGATAAAATAGTATTAGCAGAAGGCCACAATGAAGCTCAGAAAATAATATATGAAACCAACTCCATTAGGCAGATGTGCTACCAGCACAATTTAGAGGTGAGGAAGCCGAGGCAGGGTGAGATGAAGGGATGTGATTGGGTTCCAGCTTTTCAAGTATGGCAGCAGTAGAGGTGGGTTTGGAACGAGTTTATGACTTTCAACATGACTTCCTGAGTGCTGGTGACAGACAAATAACGTGCATCTAACGCCCCTTCCCCATCCTCAGCCTCTCCCTCTCTCGTGGGATAAGGCAGGGCTGCTCAGCCTGGGCCCTACTGACATGAGAGGCTGGACAATTCTGTGCTGGAGATGGTGCTGGGTAGCGTAGGATGTGTAGCAGCACCCCTAGCTCCTACCCACTGCATGCCGGCAGCAGCTCCACCTGGTTACGGCAGCTAAAAATGTCTGCAGACATCATCCAATACGTCCTGGAGGGTAGGGGATGTGTGGCAAAATGTCCCTGATGAAGAACAACTGGTTTAGGGTCTCCACTCTGTTTGGACCAGATTAGGAACAGCCCCAATCAGTCTCCTGCAGCGTTGAGTGCCTGGTATCTGGGGGCTCCGGGCTGCAAGCGCTCTATGTGGAAGCTCTGGGGTCCCCGAGGCTGGCCTGCTGTGGCATCATCTCCTGTCTGGTGAGACTGGGCCCTTTCTTTTGCTCACCCTGCCCCTAAAGTGGTCGCTTCCGTTATGCTCGCCTTTAGTCTCCATTTCCACGTCCCCTCCCTGGTCCAGGAAAGCAAGCAAGCGAAAGCAGGTCTCTGGGCTTCTCCTCTGACTCCGCACCTATTACCTAAATGAACAGCAAGTGCAGGTGGCTGTTGAACCGCAGGGGGCATAGTTACACCCCTGGGTTTGACCGGATTAGCTCCGATCAGAACGAGCACGTCAAGAAGCTGATGGATATGCGTTGGTGGCAAGAAATCCTCTCACCAGTCAACCAGAAAGCATTGAATGAATGCCCAACCTAAATTTGCTTCGCACAGATGTGACATTTCCCACAATCCCAGATGTGGCATTGCATGCATCAATGAAGAGGCATTAATCTGGCATTTTATTTTAGGTACCTTATATCTGTCATCTTTCTGCTCCTCCCACCCCCTTGCATGTATGTGCTGGGATCGCTTCAGAAGGCCTGGCTCGTTGCTCCCGTTTTGTTTCAGGACATTCTCTCGGAATGTTTTCTTTCCGACATTCTGTCTGCCAAGTCGGTGACATTTCGCTCACAATACACATCAGTATGAGCCACCAAATGCTTGTCCTTAAAGTGGCACTGATTCAACTCAGCTTCATGCACAGAACCCGGCTGGGCCTGGGACGTGGAATCACGCGTGGCTGTTGGGAGGGCAGGGAGGTAGATGCACAGACCTTCCCCAATTTGTTCTCCGACTTAACTTCATCAGGACAATCTATTCCCAATTCAGAGCATGTTGTGGTTTTGTGAAAAGTGGCTGCTCACTCTCCTACTTTTGATTTACTAGGAAATGACCTGCTGGAGGAGAGAAGGCCCAGGGAATCATTTGCTTGGCAACTTGAAGCATTTCTGATTCTCCTACCGTATTCATTTTCTGCCTTTTTTGGGGGAATTATTTTTCCTTATAGCCACCATTTGCATTATGCAGGATACTGCCTGATTTGAGCTATACTTCCGTATCATCTCAGTCACGAGGCTCTAGGGAATTTCCCCATGCAGGGCCTCACTTGGTAATGTGAGGCTGCAGAAACAGCAACTGTCCCAGCGATGCTCAAATACCTTCTCCCCTGTCTGTCTGCCACTGTCTGATAAAATGACCCTCTTTCTGGTTCAGGCCAATGAGATGGTAAAAAAAAGAAGAAGAAGAAGAAGAAGTATATTGGGGGTGGGGAGTTTGGGGGAAGAATTTTCCTCTTTGATAAGAAGAGTAGTATACCAGGACAGTGCTTTCTAACTCTCCCAACTACTCACCTGCTTCTTGCCTTTGGCTAGCCGGTGAGATGCCTGCAGTTGTGGCAAACATCACGTGATCGTGTGGGGAGGGTTTTCAAGAGACTTGCAGAGATGCCAGATCCATCCCCTTGACATAACAGGAAACCAACTAAGAGAGGCCTAAGCCTAAGGACGTTCCAGTGGTGTTTCTATAACCCACAGCTCAAAGCGACCAAAGCTCAGTCTCCCCAATTCACACACTCATGACAGAGCTGATGCTGAAGACGGGGGTTCTCTTCCTTCAAGCCTCCCTAACTCTGTATGTGTAGTTCAGAAAGCTCAAGGAACACAAAACACTCCTGCAACTGAGCAATAAGATGTGTGGATGATGGTACAGAAAGAGACATAATTTCACGCTGTGTTTAATGTATAAAAATCTTTAAAATTCACCGAATCCAGCAAATAAGATAACAAAAACAAGGCTGAGCATAGGACCTAAAGATGAAGATACTATATAATCAAAACGACAATGCAGTACCATCTCACACCTGTCAGAATGGCTGTCATCAACAAATCAACAAAGGACAAGCGCTGGAGAGGATGCGGAGAAAAAGGAACCCTCATGCTCTGCTGGTGGGAATGCAGACTGGTGCAGCCACTGTGGAGGACAGTATGGAGTTTCCTCAAGAAGTTAAAAATGGAACTCCCATTTGACCCAGTGATCCCACTTCTGGGAATATATGCCAAGAAACCAGGAACACCAGTCAGAAAGGACATATGCATCCCTATGTTCATAACAGCGCAATTTACAACAGCTAAGATTTGGAAACAGCCTAAGTGCCCATCAGCAGATGAGTGGATTAAAAAACCGCGGTACGTCTACATAATGGAATACTACACTGCTGTACAAAAGAAGGAACTCTTACTATTTGCAACAGCATGGATGGACCTGGAGAGCATTATGCTAAGCAAAATAAGCCAGTCAGAGAAAGATAAATATCACATGATCTCACTCATTTATGGAATATAATGAACAACATAAACAGATGAACAAAACCAGATCCAGAGACAGAGAAGCATCGGATGGACTGTCCAACCTCAGAGGGAAGGCAGGGGAGGGGAAGGAGAGGGAGGGAGTTAACCAAAGGACTTGCCTGCATATAAGCATAACCCATGGACACAGACAGTAGGGGGGTGAGGGCATGTGCTGCGGGGTGGGAACAACTGGGGAGAGGTCAATGGGGAAAAAAGGAGACATATGTAATACTTTAAACAATTTAAAAATATATACATTTAAGTCTGGATTAAGGCAAACCAAGGTAGAAGCTCTGAAATCCTATTCTCTGTGATGTAAATTACTGGATACTAATTTAATTTGCCCTCGTGTTCCGCAGTCTCTTTTAGATCCTTTCCCTCCTTGAAGTCAAGCTGTGAGTACACTCTCTTATTATCTACAAAAGAAACAGCATGAACTTGGAGAGTTCCCTGAGCTCCGAGCCAGGTTCAGCCACGTCCCTGTGGCTTTCTCCATCAGGCCCGCAGTACGGAAAAGGGAGCGTCTCTCTAACGGTCGGAGCATTCCTGAAAGGGCTTAGCCATTTGTTCACAATTGCTCCTCCATTAAGGGCAAATGTAAAGTTGGTAATAGGCCTAGGCATGCAGATGGCATTTTAAATATAATGTTTTAAGATACAGAACCATATAGGATTTGGAAATAAAAACTACGTTGGACTGGCAGCTTGTACTCAGTAAGATTCATCTCAATGTAAATTTAAAGAGCTGAGATCCTAAGCTGCCTGAATCAGCCTTTGAAAGAGAATGATGAGCTCGGTGTGCCGTGGCTTTGCTACTCCGGGGACTACAAGAAGCTCAGAAATGCCAACTCTGAGCTGGGTAACGCACTGTGACATGTTCAGAGGAAGAACTGAATTGTACCAGACAAGAAAACCATCGATACAGGCTTTTATGCAAGTTGATTAATAAACTTCTCAAAGGATCACACAAAAAATGAACTGCTTTCTTCAGAAAAGCGTACAGCAGGAGGCGAAGACTTCCTGACTGACAGCAGACTGCATCGCAGGGAAGGAGCTGGCTCTGTAGGCAGACCACTCGAGGGCATCTCTTGGGGAAGAGGGGAGATGTGGCAGGTTTGGGTGTTGACTGGTGCGCAGAGAGACCCAGAAGGAAACGGCCAATTGCTCAACACAAGAGGCATTTTTGGTGCTGCTGAAGGAGGGTGTGAGAGCAGAGGTGGAAGGAGGGAGAGAGGCATGAGGACATGGTGGGAGGCTGAGGAACTACAGAGCCTTCGGTCGCCTGTGAAGTGTTCCAGGTGGTTGGAGGGGCTGAGGGACTTCAAGCACAAGGCTGGTTTGTTCAACTTGAAGTGCTTTGCAATGTAGACTCTTCTCTGATCCCAAATACAGTCTGATAAAAACCAAAACCGTCTTTGTGAGTGGATTGTGTGTGTGTGTGTGTGAAAGAGAGAGAGAGAGAGAGAGAGAGAGAGAGAGAGAGAGAGAGAGAGAGAGAGAGAGAGGCTGCATTTTATATCTGGATCTGTGCAGTGACTACCACAGACAAAGTCCATGATAGACTAAAGAAGGGCTGGGAGCCAGGGATGAACATGAGGATTAAAAGTCCCCCGTCTCTCCAACCCCCATTTGGCTGGAAATCATGGAGAGGGTTGGAGGGTTTGGGTAATACCATCTTGTGACTGGCATTGACTTGTGAGGTCCCCACCTGGGGGAAGTTGGGCATCTTCCTTGGGCTCTTGTGTGGCTGTGGTTTGGGCTGGGGGCTCTGTTTGCTGCTCCCTCCACCCAGGCCAGCATGGACCAGGCTTCCAGTCAGCTTTGGCTCATGGAAAGCCCAACACAGGACCTCTTTAGGAGTTTAGAAGGAGGGAAGAGAATGATGTGATTTTGCTGCAAGAATGTATAAAACATGCGATATCTGACTACTTAGTCAGGGACACTGGCCTCTTTTCTCTTAGATTGTCAGATTTAAAAAAAAAAAGACAATTGACAACACAATAACCATCTGGTATGAATGCATCAAAATCATACCTATTTTTTTTGTCAGATCAACAAAAAAATATTATATGTTTTTGGAGTGCCACAGAATTTCAGTAATTAGTTTATGTGTGCCATGAGGTAAAAAAGGTTGCAGATCACTGTATAGATGACGCTCATTGAAGGCTAATTGTGTGACTAGTAATAACAGCATTATTCTTTCTCTCACTAACTCACTGAAACCTTACGAATGTTTACTGTGTCTTGAACGATGCATTAGGCATAAAAGCGGAAATGCTGCTGGAGGTCCTGCCTTCATGATGCTTACACACTAGTGGATATTTGGAGGTTCTGGTCACAACTGGCAAGGCTTTTTTTGTGTGTAGGCGATTGTTCTTGACTTTGACCTTGGCAACAATCCGGCGAGGTTAGAGGACCACTGGTTGAGAGGACCTTCCTTTTAAACCTAAGGGTTCGGGTGGTTCCCCGACTGGCCCATGGCGACATCGCTAGTACACGGCAGAAACACGATTTGAACCTGGAAGGAGGTGAGCAGTGCCAGTTCATTGGCCAGAAGCGAACAGGCCAGGCGGGGCTGATCCGTGGTGCGGATGCGAGGGTGGCTCTGTGAAGTACAAGAAGGTTGTGCCACTTCGGGGAAGATTTTCTGTCACCAGCTAATTATCACTTACATTTTTAAGAAGGAAAACGTGCTGCTTGCATCTTATTTTAAAATATGAAGAGCCTTGGGAAAGTCTGAGGGCGATTAGCTGCTCTTCCAGCTCCCCGGGCGGAAGGGCTGTCCGTGTGATGGCCCCTCCCCGGGGAGCTCCACGGGGCTGGCAATCCCAGCCCAGCATCTCACAGAGCACAAGGTGCCAACAACGCAGGCGCACGGCTGGGAAGGGCAGAGAGAATGGAAATGAAAGATGGACCTCACAGCATTTAATTAGACGATTTGTACCCAGAAGGGTTGCTGATGCCACAAGAATGAAGCCAGAACAAAAGACCACAGATCGCGTGATTCGATTTATATGAAATATCCTGAGCAGACAAAGCCATAGAGGCAGATAGGAAACAGACAGTGGTGCCAGGGGCTGGGAAGGAGGGGAGGGAAGATAGGCAGCGACTGCTTCCTGAGGAAAGGTGCCCTTTTCGGGTGAAATGTTCTGGAACTAGATAGTGGTGATGGCTGCACAACATTGTGAATGTACTAAATGTCACTAATAGTAATTTATATGTTACGTGTATTTCACCATCACACACACATACACACACACAGTTAAAGAAATCATCTTTCTGGTTGGTTAAGACTGACTTCAATCTCCCAGGTACTTCTGCAACACACCTTGAGGAGTAGACGTCAGATTTTATCAGAATGCCCTTACCCAGAAGAAAATTGCCATCTCAGTCATAAGCAGATTTCATTTTTAGGAAGTCCTACTTGTTACAAAACTGTTAAAGTGAATTAAAAATCCATGTGATGGAGAAAACGAAGGGCTGCCAAGTGATCAGGATAAAAGGATCTCAGGTACTTCAGGTTTGCCCCAGGCTCCTATTTGTGCCTGAAGAGAAAGTGCAGTGCTGGGACAGGGGCCAGCAGTCCTGCAGATATAAAGGTATGTTCCCGTCTGAAGCAGCGTTGCTACGCTGTCCTGAGCACGTCAAACTAAAGGGCTTGTGTGGGATACAGAAGTGATGTCTGGGTTATTCCAGAATCTGGCTGTGGAGTATTCAAAATCTAGCCTTAATGAGCACTGCACTAGATAAACAGAAATCTAGGAAATTTTTCAGTTTGAAGAAACACAGACACACACCTATGCTCATTTTAAAGTGGGAAAACCGTGTTCCATTTGAAAAGAAAAATACATGAGAAAAACCATACTACCAACACTGTTATGTTTTATAAGCAGATATACGGTAAGATGTGTTCCAATAACAAAGACGCAAGAGCTTTGATTTGATTTCTAAAATGCAATTCAGCCACATTCACAAAAACGCACGAGGACAGTGTACATCCAAGTGTATCCATGCGTTTCCCTTGCTTCATGTGCTCTGACCTCAAGAGCGTCTCTTATTATGTTAGGAGAGAGAATAGTTCCAAAATTATTTTATATTCTGGTTTAATAGTGAAACAGACCAATAGGAAAAAAAAATGAAGTTGCTCCCCTGGGAGCAGGGCTCAGGGAGTTCTGATGGGAAGAGGCGGCAGCCGCTAATTCTGACTCCTGGTCCACCCAGGGCACCCCAGCATCACGCACCAGTTCCCCTCTGTGCCTCTCACAGCGTGGACGTGTCATGAGTGACGAGGGCTGCCTTCTGCGGGGGCTGAGGAAGAGCTCTGTGGTGGCAGAGAGAGAGAGACGTGAGTTTTGTCCCCGGGACCTGGCAACGTTTTGTGTTTTCAAAGCCCTGCTTTTAGATGGCTCCCAGCCCGAGAACCTGGGAACAGTGTCTTATCTCTTATCATCAAGAAAAATACTAGCCTGAGGATGCGGGCAGCTGAAAGCTGTGGGAGCCTGCCTCCCGTCAGCACTGAGAGATGACGTTAGGAGCTTTCAGGAATCTGACTCAGTGCGGGGAGAAGCAGAAATTACCCCAGCAACTCAGGGAAAACAGGGGAGCAGCAAGGGAAATAGGTGCCAAGAGGAGAGGGGGCTTTGTGCTAGACCTGGGGAGAAGGAGACATAACCAGGTTAAGACACAAAAGGTGTGAACAATGTTTATCTTTCTCAGAAAGCAGGGAGAGCTGGGTAAGGGACCCCCCGCAAGGCTCCTTTCCACTGAAGCTCTGAGGCCTGTGATTTCTCTCTATCTGTGGGAGGGGCAGGTAGTTTGAGATAAAGGGGAGGCCAAGAACACAGTGTGATGCTAAAAACTTTGCCTCTCCCTTCCTCCCTTCCTGGGGATTTATTAGGCAGCCAGGCAAATCGGTGTGCAAAGAACAGGTCTGCTGGAATTACAGGCGGGGAAATGGCACATTAGGTAATTTTGCAGGCGCACACTGATCTGTGGTTGCACAGAAATGAAATTATATAAGGCAAAGGGCTCTGCATCTGCGGTGCCAGCTCCAGGGTTGAGCCTTCGCCTCGCTTCACTGCTTTGCTCAGAGAAGGTTTCATTTGGAGTCTGTCTCGCAGCCTGCAGGTGTGCGCCGCGCCATCCCAGGCGCAGAGGTGGTGTTTACTCACCCAGGAGAGGACACTTTAACTCTCCATCTTCCCTCCAGCGCACAGTATTGATTTTCTGCTGCAAGGAGACAGACTTTTCTTCCAAGTGCCTTTGGAGGCAGACTTGGCTGTGGATGGGGCTTTGTGAGCATCCAGGGAACACAGAATGTCTTTCTTCGTCGCAAATTGCGTTTGTGCAATTTACTAGTCATAACAAGTTCATGTTTTATTGTAAGTTGTTCAAGGCAAACCCAACAGATTGAAGCTGTTTCATCCCTTGATTAGTCTAAACAAGTCTGGATAATTAGCTTGGCTAATTTATACCTATGTCTATTATGCAGCTTCAGAGAACATCTTGAAGACGGTGCCAGTGCAAAAATGTAGAAATGATTATTCTGCAATACTTAGCGTGAGGCGTATTTCCATGGAATTTCACCTTGAACATGCAAACACCCTGTCTTTTGAAATGTGGTTGGCAAAAGTGAGGAGTAGTTAAAAATTCTCCGAACTGGAACTTCTTTTTTTTTTTTTTACAGGAGTTTATGGCATCTCTGATCCTGCCTTGCAGGCATGAAAGGCCTACCAGTAGCATCTCGTAAAGGAAAACAAATTAATAAAACACTCCTTGCTCTAAAAAAGTATCAGTCTTAATAAAGTAGAGAATGAATCTCTTATTACTTGGAAATTAAGTGCACAGGTTTAGTGGCTCCTCATTATTTACCAAATGTAATACAGATTCCCTTACCTGGGTTTCAAAAGGCCATGAACCACATACACCCAACATCTATAGGGAAAATGTGAAAGTGCGGTGTAGTTCTATCTTATCTAATAAAAGAGTAATATTGAAATTGACCGTTTATATGGGATGCCTAAGCCACACCCACCAGCCAATCAGAGCAGCTATATGCAAATTAACCCAGCCAAGATGGAGGTTGGCAGTCACGGAGCTAGAGTAAACAGGCGGCTTCCGTTGCACCAGCAGGAAATTGTCTGCCTAGGCCAGCTGGGCCTCTCTCTGCTCATGGCAACATAGTTGCAATTGTAGAAGCCACGGAGCTGAACCACACAGGAGGCTTCCGTTGCACCAGCAATGGAGGAAACTGCCTGCCTAGGCCAGCTGGGTCTCTCTCTGCTCATGGCAACATTCTTTCAATTATAGAAGCCATGGAGCTGAAGCCAACAGGAGGCTTCGTTATCTGCCTAGGCCTGGGCTTAAAGCAATAGTGTAACAATTATAGAAGATAAATAAGCCCCAGAAACCTGCTTCCAGCCAGCCTTGCTGGGACGTTGGGTCAATGGGAGCTGTGGGCAGCCTGAAAGCCTAAAAACGGCCCTCAGCCCTGCACCCAGACTGCCCAGGCACCCCAGTAGGGACCCGAACCCTGAAGAGACTGTGGGTATCCTGAAAACATCTCTCAACCCCTCACCCAGACTTCCCAGGCACCCCAGTAGAGACCCGAACCCTGAAGGGACTGTGGGCAGCCTGAAAACGCCCCTCAGCTCCTCACCCAGGCTGCCGAGGCACCCCAGTAGGAACCCAAACCCTGAAGGGACTGTGGGAAGCCTGAAAATGGCCCTCAACCCCTCACCCAGGCTGGCCACACCCCAATGGGGTGAGGGTCCACACTGGGCGGGAGGGCTTGGCCAGCCTGAAAACAGCCATCAGCCCCTCACCCAGGCTGGCCAGGCACACCAGCAGGTGGACATCCCCTGAGGGGTCCCAGACTGAGAGAGGGCACAGGCCGGGCTGAGGGACACCCCGAGTGCAGAAATTTTTGTGCACCAGGCCCCTAGTTAAATATAAATACCATAGTATGTAGTACTCAGATGTAGGAGAAATTCCTGAGGCCTTGAGTGAGAGGGAAAGAGAGGATGAATGGACCAAAGGAGAACTGATTTATTGCTTTATTGATTCATTCGAGATATATTTCCTGAGAGATAACTGAAGGAGATATGGAGATGATATGGTTTTACAATGAGAAAGTTGCTATTAAGCTGTTGACAGGTAGATGTGGAAATGCTAACTTACTTTGGAGCACACGTTCTTTGTTTTGGAAAGGACCAACTTCGGTGGTGCCTTTTAGTGATGTAGATGTGGGGAAAATTAGGACAGGGACCAACAAGGGTACTTGGAAGAAGGGAACTTTGCATTTGAGGTTAAATGTTCTGAACATGTCTGGATAGAAATGACCATGGCTGAGGACAGCTATTTATAAATGAGGGCCTCAAGGGAAAACACAGTTTAAGATGGTGGACAGTCTAGAGTGGTGTCATCCTTAGAAATAGAAACAGGGGTCCGGCAACTGTGACTCAGTGGTTGAGCATCGACCTATGAACCAGGAGGTCAAGGTTCCATTCCCAGTTTGGGCACATGACCAGATTGCAGGCTTGATCCCCAGTAGGACGTGTGCAGGAGGCAGCCAATCAATGATTTTCCCTCATCACTGAGGTTTCTCTCTCTCCTTTCCTCTCTCTGAAATCATAAAAAAAGAAAAAGAAATAGACACAGAGTGTCAGGGTCTGATTGATGCTAGAAAACCTGTTGGCCAAAGGTTTGTTTTGTGTGTGTGTGTGTGTGTGTGTGTGTGTATTTAAACTTAAAGAGCTGAGTCAACAACTATTACGGCTTTGGAAGTCAAGGCCAAGTAATGTGTGCTGTGAGCCAGAGTATAAGACTTGAGGAGAGTTGCTACTCCATTCTTTCCCTATACCCTGAGGATATATTGTCACAAAAGTTCCTTGTCAGCAGAGCATGACCAGGAGTAGGCAGGGACTGCTCAGGATTGCTAAAATGCCTGGTTCAGAGCACTTTTATTTTTGGGCAAAGACCCCATGATGGGGCTTTTCAGGAGATAAGCACAATTTTCCAGCCCATTGGAGCTTCCAACCTATCTTGTGTCTGGGGGTTTGGGGAGAGACTTTCTATTGAGGAAGGACATGCATTATTGAGGTAAATAAAAATAGGGAGATGAATTGTTCGATTTTAAAACAAAATTAAATGTGAGCTAGTGATATGACCCATGTTGGGCATATGGGTCAAGGTTCTTTGAAGAAGCAGAATATATGTATATGGAATTATATCAATAGGGAGATATTTCAAAAAAATGGCTCACATGTTTATGGGGGCTGGCAAGCCTAAAATCTGTAGGATAGGAAGACAGACTAGACATTTCAGTAAAAGTTGATTCTGTAGTCTTGAGTCCAAAATCCATAGGAAAGGCCAGAAGGCTGGAAACTCAGGCAGGACGTTGATGTTATCATCTTGAGACAGAATTCCTTCTTGCCTGGGAAACCTGAATATTTGCTCTTAGGGCCTTTAATGATTGGATGAAGCCTACACATATTATGAAGGTTAATCTGCTTTACATACAATCAGCTGATTGTAAATCTTAATCACATACAAATTATCTTCATAGTAATATATAGACTACTAGAGACCCGGTGCACAAAAATCTGTGCACTTAGGGGGGTCCCTCAGCCCGGCCTGTGCCCTCTCGCAGTCTGGGACCCCCTAGGGGGATGTCCACCTGCTGGCTTAGGCCCACTCTCCGGGTGATGGCGTCTAAGCTGGCAGTCAGACATCCCTCTGGCAGCCTGGGAGCCCTCAAGGGATGTCCACTTGCCAGCAGAAAGTAGGCCTAAGCTGTAGTCGGACAACCTTAGCACTGCTGAGGAGGCAGGAGAGGCTCCCGCCACCACCACTGTACTGGCAGCCGTCAGCCTGGCCTGTGGCTGAGCAGAACTCCCCCTGTGGGACTACACTGACCACCAGAGGGCAGCTCCTGCATTGAGAATCTGCCCCCTGGTGGTCAGTGTGTGTCATAGTGACCAGTCATTCCCAGTGGTTCTGCTGTTAGGGTCAATTTGCATATTACCCTTTTATTATATAGGATAGAGGCCTGGTGCATGGGTGAGGGCTGGCTGGTTTGCCCTGAAGGGTGTCTCGGATCAGGATGGGGGTCCCGCTGGGGTGCCTGCCCAGCCTGGGTGAGGGGGTGAGGGCCATTTTCAGACTGGCCATATCCCCCCTGCAGGGTAGGGTCATTGCTGGAGTGCCTGGCCAACATGGGTGAGGGGCTGATGGCTGTTTGCAGGCTGGCCAAGCCCCCCAGTGGGAACCCTCACCCATGAGGGTGGCCATCCTGGGTGAGGAATGATGGCTATTTGCAAGCTTGCCACAGCCCCCAGCGACCCAAGCTCCCAGTGAGGTTGGCTGGAAGCAGGTATTTGGGATTTATTTATCTTCTTTAATTGAAACTTTGTTGCCTTGAGCAGAGGCCACAGCTGGCCAGAGCAGGTAGGAAGATTGACTTCCTCCATTACCAGGGCAACCAAGCCTCCTGCTTCCTCCAGCTCTGTGGCTGCCAGCTGCCATCTTGGTGGGGTTAATTTGCATAAAATAGCTCTGATTGGCTGGTGGGTGTGGCTTAGGGTATAGCAGAGTGATACCAATTTTCATGTTTCTCTTTTATTAGTGTAGATTATTTGACTAAAACTCTGGGCACTTACAGCCTAGCTAAATTGATTTATAAAATGAGCCAGCACACTGGGGAAACAGACAGGCTGGTTATCTAACATAGGAACTTCCAACTTGGTAATGGGATAATACATTTATTGCAAAACTGAGGTACCAAGTAGTATGTGGCAAGTGTCATAAAAGGAGTGCAAGTAAAGTGATCTAGGGATTCTGAGAGTGGGAATTCACATATACCTGGGGTGACCAGACAAGGACATTTCAGATAGAAGGAAAGACCAGAGCAGTTTCAAAGGAAAGTCTCAGAGGAAAGTATTGAATTGGCATAGGACAGCATAGCAAAGCATAGTGTAGCGGAGCATGAGACATGTACTAGAGCGCTAGAGGACTAGAACAGACTGAACATTGAGAATTAAATGGAAAGCGAGGGGAATTATTGGAGTTTCTGAGCACAGAGGTGACATAAATGCAATGATTGTATATGGGATGGACTGGTGTGCTTTTGAAAGTGATGGTGAGGAACAAAAGCAATTTGGTTGATTGGCAGTAGAATAAGAACTGTTATGGATCTATCTAGAGTAGCCCCTACCCTTCAGTGATCTGGCAACCTCTGAAAAATAAAACATATGGAAAACATATGGATAGATGTGTGTGTGTGTGTGTGTGTGTGTGTTGTGTGTATGCACACACGTGTGAAGAATTTGGATAGGGTTGGTTTGCATTTTTGAAAAGTTGCTCTGGCCCCAGGCAAGGTATGGATGAGAGGGAGCAAGACTGGGAACAGGAAACACAGTTCAGAAGAGAAGTGCCTTGAAAGATAAATGTTATGAGAGTTTAAGTGCAGGAGAGAGTAGCTCAGGGAAGACTTCATAGAAGTTTCCTTTGATGTGGGCCTTGAAGGATGAGAGGACCTTAGTAGGTGGGAAAGCATGTATATACAAAGCCATCTGGCAAGACCATGTGATTTGTGGAAAGAATCATAGAAAATGTTGGAGGTGTCTTGGAGAAAAATGGCAGGTGAGGGATTTTCTATGAATTATGGTTTGCAATTGCAGGATGTGTATGGCATCACAGAAGGCTTGATTTATGAAGAGGGTAGCAATAGGATCAGAATTGAACTCCAGGAAGACTACTACAATAAAGGCCTCCTGGATAGACTTCAGAGAGAGGGTTCAGGACAAACAGTTGGAAGGCTAGTAGTTAGTACTCGGTGAAGAGTGGAAACCAGAATTGAACCTGTAGCAATTGAATTAAGGGGTCATGTTTTAAAGATATTAAGGAAGTCAAGTCTACAGGATACAACAATTAATTTGGGGTAGAGTGGGAGGAGTAAAAACCGGTATTTTCCCAGATAGGGTGAACGAAAATGTAGGGACATTCGCAGGACTAGAGAATTCAGGATATTTGCAGGTCTAGAGAATTCAGGACATTCACAGGACTAGAGAATTCAGGACGTTCACAGGACTAGAGAATTCAGGAAGAGAAATTGTGTGGAAAGTAAGGCAATGAGTTCATCTTGAGTTGAAAGTGCTGACGGGGCAATCTGGTGAAATTCTTTAGAACCCAACAGTTGTAAACATGGTCTATAATGTAAGAAGGAGGTCAGAATTAGAATATATATTTGATTCCTTGCTGGAGCCTAGGCTTCTTCCACTCCCTGGGGGTGGGGAGGTGGGTGCCATAATCTCAGAATTTGCATAAACTAGGAGGCTAGGAAAAGACCTCTCATCTCTGGTCCATTGTTATGAAGATATTTATTTTCTGTGTCTTCTCTCTTTGTCATCTTAGTCCCTGGGCCATTGCCCAGCCTTGAGATGCTTGGTAATAAACCTCTGCTCCTCCACTAGTCACTCCATCAGGGCTTTTGCCATCTTTGGGAGGTTTCTGGCTCTTTCCCAAGCCCTCCTTTATACAGTATCTGGGGGAGGGGACACTCCCTTCTTCCTCAATCACAGGCCTCCTCCTTGTCTCCTTTCTCTAACTCTCCTCCCAAGGATCCACTTCTCCCTGATGGGTCTTTATGTGGGTTTTCTTTAGAGCAGCTTAAGCAACCAAGGAAGTTTTTAAAATATATATATTTTTTTACTGATTTCAGAGAGGAAGAGAGAAGGAGAGAGAGATAGAAACATGAATGAGAGAAACATCAATTGGCTGTCTCCTGCATGCCCCTCACTGGGGACGGAGCCCCAAAGCAACCCAGGCATGTGCTCTGACCTGAAATCAAACCGTTACCTCCTGGCTCATAGGTCAAAACTCAGCCACTGAGCCACTGAAGCTGGGCCCAAAGAAGTTTTTCCCCTGTAGTGTCCAGGAAGTCCAAGACAAAGGCCTATGCTACTAGGACATGGGAGAAGGAGGAGGGGGAAATAAAAGTCAGCTTTTTACTTTTTGGAATTTCCTAGAAAATAATAATACAAAATTAAAGTGCCAATGTATTATCTTGCCATACACATCATCTCCTCTAATCCTCCAATCCATAGGAGATAGGTATTATTATTACCATTTTACATACAGAAGAATTCATTCATTCAATAAATATTTATTCTTTCTGCCTTAAAGTGTACCAGGCTCCAGGGAACAAAAAGACAGTGAATGAGACAGACAAAAATCCAGGTGAAGACACTGTCTCAGAAAGTAAAAACCGTGCTGTGCTTGAGATCACATGATCCTTAAGCGGAAAAGCTAGAACTGAGCCTCGGTCTGTCATTCTCCAAAGTGCACACCGTTTTCTTATGCTACACTGCTACTGCAATGCAGGCTATTCTGCAAAAGCTGCTTGGGCTGCTGACGCACTTCCCAGGGGAATAACAAGCGACATCACAGACAATCATAATAATAATTCCTATTTTTTAAACTTTTTTTATTGATTTCAGAGAGGAAGGGAGAGGGAGAGAGAGAAATATCAGTGATAAGAGAGAATCATTGATTGGCTGCCTTTTGCACGCCACACACTGGGGATCTAGCCCGCAACCCGGGCATGTGACCTGACTGGGAACTGAACTCTGACCTTCTAGGTTCATAGATCAATGCTCAACCACTGAGCCATGCCTATTATTTACTGATGGCTTACCATGCGTCAGGCAATATAAGAGACTGCATGCAGAACCTCATTTAATTCTCTTTGTTGTTGTTCAAAGAAACTTAAAGTGCATGACAGTCCTTGCCCAAATCATTTAACTAGCAAGGGAGTACTCAGAATTTTATTCTAAATTTACTTTATTCCAATCTGGGGCTCCAAAGAGCATTATGCTTTATTCTAACTCTCTATTGGAGTATTATCTTTGGAAAAAGTAAGCTGAAACTCCTCCTTTGAGCACAGTCCCACCTCAGGCCCTGAAAGCTGGGGTGGGCAGGGAAGGACAGACAGTGTTTCTTCCTTGCTCCAATTGCCTTTCCCCCAGCTATCAGCCGCTACTGTTTTGGGCTTCTTTGGGTTTGATTACAGGGGTTGGGAGGACAGGCCGGGGACAGGGAGAGTCTTAGGGCTTATTGTCTTGTGGATGGTGAATGCCCAGTGTTAACTCTTTCCTCCAAGGGATCCCCCACTCTGGACTAGGCTGCTAGAGACCCTTCGGTGACCCCAGACTCTCCCCATTCAGACTTCTCAGGTAGAGGTGAGACCCTGGTCCCTGCATCCTTCAATCTCCAAAGACTGTGTGTTTTGCTTCCTAAGTGATTGTTTTGAAGGCCCCTCACTTGGCTTTCCATAGCAACGAGCAGGATCACCTCCTGGCTCTCGGCTAAGGATGGGTGATTCCTGGGGAAGGAAAGTGACTCTGTCCAAAACCATCGTCATTCCCTGCCTCTGCAAACCCTCGATGAATTTCATAGCGTCTCTTATGGAGCCTGTAGCTGGAGGGAGGGCTATGGCGGCAGAACAGTGTCTCGGTGGGTCCTGCAGAGGCAGTGAGAATATTGGGAACCTCTGTGGAAAACAGAACAAAACAGGTGCCATGTAACATCCAGTCGGCATTGGCCCTGGAAAGTCCCTAAGAAGGCGTAAGATCGCAGTTTCTGGGATAAAAATGTCCAGGTTTAAATCTCTGTTCTTTGACTTACTAGCTATATGACCTAAGGCAAGTTATTAACCTTTCCGTGTGTCTATTTTCTCCGCATATCCATCTGTAAAACTGGGATTCTACAGCACCAAACTCATAAGGCTGTGAGAAGAATAAATGAGGCAATATGTGTAAACTGGAGTGTAATACCTGTCACGTGAGTAATGACCCCAAACTGAGAGCTGTTATTTATTCACACCTCTTTCTTTTCTACTCATCAACTTACAAGACAGGTTGAAGATAAACACATTTGACTGCTTTTGAGTTTTAGAGCACAGGTTTTAGTTAAAATCCAAACTCAAGAGGTAGATACTAGATAAAGAGAGGCAAAATATATGCAACTTCTTTAAGGACTGTGGCTTCCTTTGCTTTCTTTAGCCATGATTCCTTTTACCTTTCAAGAAAGGCTGCTGGCCTGGTTGGGCTGCTATGTCTGTTTTAGTGTGGTTTCTGCCTCTTTCCAGCTGGTTTGAAGAAATGTAGTGGTATAAGAGGGCAGATGCTGGGGCAGTCAGGCCTGGCCTCTAACCTGTGTTCTGACATGTAGTAGCTGCTGTGACTTATTGCAAGTTACATAATCTTTCTGTGCCTTGAATCTTCTCATCTGAAAAACAAAGACAATCATAGTACATACTTCCTTTATAGAGTTGTTATGAAGATTAAATAAGATACTGTAAGAAATGAGCTTGGCACAACCATAGGCTCAAAAAAACACACACAAAAACCTGGTAGCAATGATATGGTAGATGGTGCTAAGTCTTGGTTATGGATCATGGATTAGAAGCAAAATCTGTTTTGACATGTTATCAGTGGACCCACATAGTTAGAACTAATCTCCCCAAAGTATGTTAGATATTGCTATAGGAAGTGTTGAACACATTAGACTATGGACACTTAATCTAAAAAAATAGATATATTAACTGGTGGTGAGGTAGAAAGTGGGCTGGCTGGTTTTTTAAGAAAGACCCATTTCATCTCATTCCCTAACTAGTGTTAGACACAGTGAGGGATCCTGGGTGTTAAGACTCCTCCCTGAGAGCTCTCTGCTTTCCTCTCAGGTTTTGCCGAATGTTTTTGCACCTTCTCTTCAAAGTGTGATCCTGTTAGTCTCAGAGTCATTACAGGGTGTCCTTCCCCCACTTCAAATCCTTGGAATTTATCAGACCAATGGCTTACTCCAGTTCAGATTAAGGTAGGCACTTTGAGTCTGCTCTTATTTGTGCTCAATTCTTTTTAATATATGTTCCTGTCCAGGACATAATGAAATGATGTGTTTCAAAATTAGCCAGTGCTGACTCCAGGGAAGAAATGGAAGCATGGGAGTGCTGGTGAAGTAGAACCAAGCTGTTGTGCAGGCAAACTGGAAGGAGAGGAAGGTTTCATCAGTTTGTGATGCCTTTCCTAATTAGGATTTTGGAGAATAAATTGCAAAGGCAAGGCAATAACGCAGGTATGCAATAATCAATAAAAATGAGCCTCAGGTAATCTAAAAATTGAACGATGTGTCATTCATCCCAGGCTTTAACTCAATTCTTACATTTCCTCCTGGTTGCATTGTTGTCTCCACTTCACCTCTGACTCCCTTACTTCTGTCTCCAGTTTATAACTGCTCACATGTCCCTTGAGCTGGTAATGGAACATGGCCTCTCTGGCCTCAAACTTTGATGAGAAAAGATTTCTATCCTTTCTTTGGCATTTCTTATTGCTGCTCCAAGGAACCACTCAGATGGATCTCTCACCCTTAGGCCACACAGCAACACTGACTGTCTTGGGACAAAATCCTACCTTGGCCTCTGTAAAGAAGAACTGGACCAGGTTTCTTGCCTCTTGTCCAGTGCTTTTCCTCACACACACTGCCATGCGCCTCTACAGGCCTGGCCGCCTGGTTTCTGTTTGTGACAGAGGACTCTGTCACACCCTTCGGTCATGCTCTCTTTAGAATCCTATCTTTGGTTCTACAGACTCTCAGACAGTTGCCCTGAGTAGCGACAGGATGGCACTTGGGGGTGATCTGTCTGTCGCTGCTCTTTCTCACATTTCTCTAGCTAAGTAACCTGATTTGAGTTCAGCCCTCAATACACCTCTTAGGATTTCCTCCTGCCTATGTTGTTTGGGGTCAGTGGATTCAGTTAACTTTCTTAACCCTAAGAGTGATCAATAAATGTCTCTAAGAGCCACAGAAGAGGCCTTCACTGTAGAGGAAGGAGATAGAGTTTTATGGTGTTGCCGATGCTGGTTTGGCTAATTCTGTATTGACGAGTCAGAATGAGGGTGTGTACAGCACATTAACGGGACACTGGGAAATACGGCTGACTGTTTTTAGGAGTTACTGTCACTCAGTCTACATTGGGAATCCATGGATTTTCAGCAAAAAATAGCATTTCTTACCAGACTCTGCATTGTACATTTACCCAACCCTATTTACTCTAATAAAAGTGTAATATTTAAATTGACCGTTTCTTCGGGATGCATAAACCATGCCCACCAGCCGATCAGAGTGGCTGTATGCAAATTAACTCAGCCAAGGTGGAGGCCTGGAGCGAAACCACAGAGGCAGGTGCAGTGCAGGCGGCAGGGTGAGTGGGACGTGCGGGACAGGTGACGGGCTGGGGTGTGTGAGGTGGGCAGGGCGCGATGGGCGGGTGGATGGTGGTGCATGTGGGGTGGGCGCGGTTCGATGGGCAGGTGGTGGGCTGCAGGTTGGGTGGGTTCAGGCTGGGCGGAGGGATACCCTGAGTGCACAGTATATTGTGCACCAGGCTCCTAGTTATTAATAAAAAGACCTCAGGCCCAGTCAGCATGGCTCAGTGGCTGAGCATCGATCTCTGGACCAGGAGTTTACAGTTCAATTCCCAGTCAGGGCACATGTCTGGGTTGTGGGCTCCATCCCCACTGTGGGGTTTGCAGGAGGCAGCTGATAGATGATTCTCTCTTGTCATTGACACTTCTATCTCTTTCTCTCTTCCTTTCTCTCTGAAATCAGTAAAAATATATTAAAGAAAAAACCCATTATTCAAAAAAAAAAAAAGGTTTAGAAACTAGTCTCCTAGCTTCTGCACTTGCTGGTGAAGGGGAGAAACCTGGTGGAGTGGATAAGATTAAAGACAGAAGAGTGGGAGGAAGGGCTCCTGAAGGAAGGAATTCTGCAAGGTAGTAAAAGAGAATAGATTTGGTTTTAAAGGTGAGAGTCATCTCGGCTCTAAGAAAGAATCGAAGAAGGTGATGTATAAATATACATGTATTGATATCAATTGCTAAGGCTTTGCAAATATGTTCAGAGTGAAAAGAATAAAGGAGAATATACTTCCCAAGGCCTTTATCTGCCCTGGGGAGCAAATGGCACAGACGGGCTTAAACAAAAGGGATAGTGTGGGGTAGAGTCAGAGATTTGAAGCAAGTAGTGAAAATACTGGAGTTCCATGAGGACAGTGTGAACAAGAGCAGTCCATGGGCAGAGGAAAGAATGTTATAAACCTTGACGATAAACCTGAATTATTTAGGAGAACTAGAATATTAACAAATCCAACCATAAGAGCTAACAGTTTTTTAATGTTTCCTGTATGCCAGCACCATGCCAAGTATGGCCTCGTTGAACCAACTCAGTTCTCTCCTTTTAGAGGTGAGGAAACTAAGACAGAGAGGGGTCTTGCTCCAGTTCATGTGCTTTTTTGTGTTGTTAATCCTCACCCGAGGATGTTTTTCCATTGTCGTTTCTTTTTAGAGATAGTGGAAGGGAAAGAGAGAGAAACATCGACTGATTGTCTCCCGCATGCACCCTAACTGGGGCCAGGGATTGAGCTTGCAACCAAGGTACATGCTCTGTACCAGAATCCAACCCACGACCGTCCCGTTCCATAGCTTGATGCTCTATCCACTGAGCCAAACCGGCCAGAACCATGTACTTTTTCTTACTTTTCAAGTTCATGTGCTTAGAAAGTGGCAGCGGTGGGATTATTTCCAGGCCTGTCAGACCTCAGTCAGAGTTCTTACTTCTATAGAACACACTTCTTTTAGCTGCCTTTCTCACCAAATATCCAGGCGTGCTGTGCACAGGGACCGGGGGAACTCAAGAGCCCAAGTTACATTTTTATAGCTTCTCCTGAGCTGGCTTGAACAAAGAGCATTAGCCTCCCAGCACTGAATTTGCTATCAGTGTGGCCTCAGGCAAGACACTCAGCTTTCAGGAACAGTGGCGAGCACCAGATGACAGGCAGCAGAGATGAACCAATTGATTAGAGCCACTCGGTACTGTAGTTGAAGGTGCATGGGATTTAGAAGTAGAGCGCCCCGCACCCCCATGAATTTCGAATGGCTGTCGCTTTTCAGGTAGTTTAGGGCAAGTTATTTAAAGTCTGTACAGTAGTCCCCTCTCGCACTCCACCTCCCACACACCACCCACAACCTGCGGTTTTGCTTCCTGAGGTTTGTTTCCTGAGGTCAACCACGGGCCAAAAATATTAAATGGAAAATTCTAAAACTAAACAATTCACAAATTTTACATTGTACACCATTCTGGGCAGTGTGGTAATATCTCAGACCGTCCTGCTCTGTGCCACCTGGGTTGAATCATCCTTTTGTCCATCATCTCCATGCTGCATTTGCTCCCTGCCTGTTAGTTCCTAACTAGCCCTCTAGGTTATCAGATTGAGTACTAGGGTATCACAATGCTTATGTTAAAATATTTATGTTACTTAATAAAGGATCCAAAGCACAAGACTAGTGATGTTGGCCATTTGGATATGACAAGAAGAGGCTGTAAAGTGCTCCTTTAAGTGTCCAGGTGAACATTCTTGATTTAATAAGGAAAGAAAAAATTATATGCCAGGATCGCAAAGATCTATGGTACAAACAAATCTTCTATCCACGAAAGTACCTAATTTATAAGTTAAACTCCACAACAAGTATATACACACATCATGCACCATTTAATGATGGGGACATGTTATGAGAAATGTGACATTAGGCAATTCCGTCATTATAAGAATATCACAGAGTGTACTATACAGACCTAGGCTACATGGTATACCACTATGTGGTTCATTGCTGACTGCATTATGTGGTATATGACTGTATAGGAAAAAACATTGTATACACAGGGTTCAGTATTATCTGTGGTTTCAGGCATCCACTGGGGGTCTTGGAATATACCCCTTGCAGATAAGGGGGGACTACTATACACACTTTGTTTTTCTTCTCACTTTGCACATGGAGCTGGAAATGTGCTCCTGGCAGGAAGGTGATAGAATGAGAGACACTTTCAGTAAAGCATTGGAAGAGTGCCTGGCATACAGTGGGTGCTCGAATCTTAGTTTTCACATTGTTGCCTTACTGTTACTCGGTAGACGGGGGAGAGCCAGTTTGCCTTTGTCTCTGCTAAGACAAGCCAGTGTCTCTGTGTCCCTGCCTTCTCTCAGTCGCATGTGTACCAGTATTCCCACCTGGAGGAGACCTTGCCCCTCTCCAGGGACATTTGGTTACAACAAAGGCATTTTTGTTTCTCACGGCTGGAAGGCTGCTACTAAAATCTAGTGGGTGGAGGTTGGGATGCTACGGGACATCCTCCAATGCACAGGACAGTGGCCAACAACAAAGAATTCTCTGGTCGCAGTACTGACATTCAGAAACTCTGTTGAAGAAGAAAGCGCTGCAGGAATGAGGCCGGGAGGACAGAATGGTGAGGGGTGAGAGGAAGGAGAGGGTATTTTCCCTCTTGGATGTGTGACTAGGGGCAGTGAGTAGAGCTCTACAAAGGAAGGTCCTGTCGGTGAAACAGAAACAGAGTAGGTCAATCAGCAGGCCCAATGGCCTCGGGGACATAGCTGCCTCCTCTTTTTTCCTCTTCCACTTCTGAAGAGAGTGGCTGTGTCTGAAATCTCACCGCCACTTATCCTTGTTAGGGAACATTGCCTGAGGACGCTGTGCTCAACATGGCCCACTGTTATCGAGACTGTGACCACTTTTTCTGCACTAAAAATTGGGTCACCTGCTGAGTCAAGTCTGAGTGGGAAGTGCAGTCAGCTAACATTACTACCTAGGACGTAATAATAAACAGCAGGAGTGATATATGCAAGGTGTGAATATAAGATTGCATTTTCTACACGCTAAACACAGGTACACGCGGCCAGAATTTTAGGTGCCGAATCAGATAGAGGCTTCTTGGGGGCAGAGTCCCTGGCTGTTTTGTTCACTTCCTGGCACATATATCACAGAAAAACCACACACACACACACACACACACACACACACACACACACACACACGCTGGAGCTCAGAGTGAAAATTTCCGTTCTTTTTTCTTCTTTGCAAACGTAAAACATATGCAAGAGCTGAGCGTTCAGATTAATTGGCTCTCAGAATACAGAGGGAAAGTGATATGTGGAGTTGAAATCATTACAGTAAGTCACCACTTAGCGTCGATGATAGGTTCTTGGAAACTGTGATTTTAAGCAAAACAATGAAGAATAACAAAACCAATGTTATCACAGCTAATTGAAATAAATAAGAGTTAAGTTCCTATGGCAATTTTTTTGTTGGTCACAAAAACATCACCAAACTTCTAAATAAATATTAAACACTTATAATATTAAACACTAAAATAAATGCGAGCCGTACGCGCATTTAAGATGAATAAAAACGAGTGCACTTAAGAAAGATGAATGAAAACGAGTGGGATGGTTATTTTCCATCCCGCTTATTCCAGAGCCTGTTCAGCGCGTGACCCGAACTCCTCCCTGCAGCTCAGAGTGCAAGGTGGGCGCCCACCCACCCAGGACAGGATGGCCACTCACACCCACACCCGCACTCTCTCGGTACGGGGCATTTTAGACATGCCAGCTCACCTCACCTGCAGACACGGGGACAATTTGCAAACTCCACTTGGACAGTGGCCCCTGCTGGGAATATATATTTTTTCATCCAGCGTTACAACTAAGTGGCATGGAGGAACTACTATACATGCTACTTGACAATTCTGATTAGATACATTTTAGATCAGCTTTGGGACACAGAAAGTTCTGCCTTTGATTAAAATAAAGTCTGAAGAACAACTCCTCCTTCTGAAGAGAATGCTCCTGGCCCCTGTGTGTGTGTGTATGTGCGCGCGTGCACTCACAAGCATGTGCGTACGTGTGCATGTGCGCGTGGTATCTCAGGATGGGGAACTTTTGGAAAGACCCTAGGATTCATTCATGACTTATCTCTCAGAGTGAAAGTTTTCGGAAATGTAAATATCCTGGGTCATAAGTGAATGTGCTCTCTAGCATTAGGCTATGTTTTGCTTCTTTTACGGGTAGGCATTCAATCAATAATTATTGAAGTAACGGAAGAGGAAGCTATGAGATAATGCAGTGGTCATCAGAGTGCCTGACGCACAGTAGGTGCTCAACAAAAGACAGCTGCGTGGATCTGAAATGATGAGATGCTGCCAACGAGACTATTAAAAGGAATGTGCCGAGGATTCTGAAGACGACACTAGAGATGGTCTTCCAGAGCTCCTGAAAACACCTCCGCCCTCTTGGTAAAAGGCACTGAGAGAACTGCCTTCATTCTTCTTACACTGAACGCTGATATGATGCCAACACCCTGGCCTTCGATTACAGGGATGAAGACAAAGGCATATACCAAGGGTGGCTGAATAGAAAGTTCTCAGTCCTAACGGCATCATGGAGCCAACTCACCAGCCCTACCCTGATTTACTCCTGACTTGTGGTGATGTGAGAAAAATAACACTCCCTGTTGGATAAGGTACGCGGTGCTGGGTTTGTCATGACGCGCAGCCAGACCTAACCGTTATGACACAGCCCTCAGCAGGCTCAGCAGGAACAGCCACCCACCCAGCTCCCACGGCCAGCACTGTGGCATTTTGAGGTGGAAGAACAAAGATTTTTGTCTCTATGTCCTTTACGCCCGCTTGCAATTTTATTTTTTGGCAAGTGTCAAGTCACATTTTGACTGATGGTATACATAAGATACCATTTCTTGAGCTGTTTTCTATTTCTCGTCTCATATGCTCCATGCCCATTCATGATGAAGAGGAGGACGATGTTTACACCCAAGTCACAGAGCCTGCTCGTCTCAGGTGTTTGAGCCGCCCGGAGCCACATAACTCCACTGCTGGAACCACCCTACAGGCACTAAGGAGGTGGGGAGGGACCGCCAGCCCTACCTGTAAGTACAGGGGTGACCTAGTCCAAAGGCTCCTTGGAGATGCATCAAGGACTTGTTGAGGGGTGGGGTGGGTGTGCAGGGTGCTAAGAAGGTCAGAATTCATCTTATCCCCTCTCTCCCTTCCACTGGGATTTCTCATTTTAATCTGTGTTGTATAACGTACATTAAAAAAAAAAAAGGGTTCTATGTCTAGAAAGCCCTGATCTACAGGTCAGTAATACAAAGACCATAGAGGTTCACCTAACCTCGTTTAGTATCCACTGTGCACAAAACATCACTGCAGGCAGGTCTGCACAGCACAGAAATCTAGGAGGCAGTTCCCATACATAATAATGTGAACGCTGCCCCAGGGTTGTGCCATGAGGCCGCTCTAACTACAGGTGCCAGGCACACATGATGAGTAAGGCCGTGTTCTTACCTTAAGGCACTCTCATTGAGTGTAAGGAAACAACATGAAAGGCAACTGTGGCTGTTTGTGTAAGGCGGCAGAATGAAATAAACATAAGAGGTATCAACTCAACATTATGGAAGCTTAAAGAGACAAAAAGGCATACCAAGGGGAGGGGGGGCGGTATCACAAACAACTTTGTACAGAAACAAGTATTTAATTTAGACCTTGGGATCATGCTAGACCCATGCATGAGTTAGTGTAGACTCGTAAAACTGAAATGATTCTACACTGAGCATAGGGGATACAAGAGTTCTTAGCTCCTATTTCACTAAAACCTCACAATGAAGCAAGGTAATTATCCCCATTTCAAAGTGTACGACTGTCTAAGCACAATGCTGTACACTTGAAACTAATACAAAATAATATTGAATGTAAACTGTAATTGAAAAACAAATTTAAGGAATACTTTGCAAGGCCTTGCAGATAATAACCGGGGGATACAGGATTCAAAATGAGATGCATTAGCTGTCAAAGCCTGCGCTCTTCCTAGGTTCATTCGGAAATAAATGGTGTCAGAACGTCAGACTCAGGTCAGGAGCAATTTCCTCCTATATCGGGAGGGTGTAGGCGAGTCCTCTCTACTGATGTCACTGCTTGCAGAACAGCGGCCCCTGGTGGACCCCAGGAGAAGCTCACGAAGCATTTGACAGTCACTCTGGTAGGGAGAACAAAAGGCAGGTAAGAGTGTTCTTTTAAAAAGCCAGGAAACGTTTTAAAAATCAAATTTAGTTTTCTCCTATGACAGAAGCTTCAAATAAAACAAGATTGCAAAGGAAATCTCCCTGTCAAGTTGGTGTCAGCAACTGTTGGTCAGCATGCTCTGTCTTATAAGGGATCTGGAGGGTGGAGATAAGTATATGAGGCCACTTGCAGTTGCTTGCGATTATTCCACCAGGGTTTGATGTCCTTATAGGTTAGCTCCAAAGAAATAGCCAGTGAGTTTGGAGAAATCCATACCCGAAGTCATGGTAAATACCTGTAAATGAAGCCTAAGCACCATCATGCTACTACTTTGGTTGTTAGTAGCAATCAAGTGTTTAAGCCCC